>OZ026615.1:31909721-31916221 GCA_964020975.1 Hermodice carunculata | reverse complement strand
ATTTGTGTAACATTTCATGACTCTAAGTAAAAGGACAAAAAAGTTAGGGCCCGGACAAGATTTTTCATACAATTGTATTCTGTGACCCAGATATTTGACCTAGTGACCTACTTTTGGCACACCATACACCTCTATCCTAGGAAGTACAAACACATTAAATTTGGTAGCTGTGGGTGTTATGGTGTTGGAAATATGGCGCGGAGAAGCTTCGGACGGAAGGACGGACGGACGGAAGGATGGACGGACGGACGAGGTTCAAACCTATAGTCCCCCACCAAGTGGGCGGGGGACTAATTAAAAATGGGAAAGATAGTTTTCTTGAGAAACATTTAAGGTCCCTTAAAATGTCCTGTGAGGACACACAAAAGCAGGATGCTCAATTTGTAGGAATTTATGACCATGACAACAGCACAAGTATGGATGCAATGCCAAATGTGTCTCGTCTTACCTCCGACTCCTCTGAAGGTGGTTGCAAGTCAGCCACATTAACCTGATCAACAGCATGAGACAACTCTGCCGACCTGTAGTTAAAAAAGGCAACAAATCTGCACCTCTGGATTGTTTAAAAAATATCATGACAATTCTGTTAAGCACCCTTATGGACAGAAGGTACACCAGAAGCACTGTTGGGAACTATTGCTTTTGGAAGCCCACAGCTTAAAAATCATTATTGCAAATGTGTTAAAAGCAGGTATTTTTAACAGCACTGTCCAAAGATTTCAAATCTGGATAAAATTTGGACTTGGTGAGTTAACTGCTGAATACCCATAGAGATTTGTGACCAATTTGTGAAAACTCATATGCTGGTATAAATATCAAAATACCTTTTTTCAGATGTCAAATTATAAATTTATTTCATTGAGTAACTGTAGACATACAGGACTTAAAAATGTATCAGAGATTTTCTTTATCTGCATTTGTTTTTGGAATTGTGAGAATGTGACAATTTCAAACTGAAATTCTCAAATTTTTTGGTATCTTTAAATTTGAGATGCTCTATTTAAAAATCTGTGATAAATTCAAACAAACCCTGAGACTCTTTTGAAGTCCTATAGGTGCACATTAATTCTATGAAAAAAAATCACAATTATATTCAGCAGATAAAGTTATTTCAACATTTGTACAGATATGTAAAATATCTAACCTTTGTCACAAGTATGTATGTGTATTCAACAAGTAGGTCACAATGTTTACATTATCAAATTTTTTATTTGAAATATTTAGATAATGCCCTTTTGAAAAATATATAATTTTAAAATGTTTGTATTAATACAATTTAATCTATGGACCTTCGAAGCTAATTCTTGTATTCAGAATTTTTTTGGTGCATCTCCTGTCAATTAACCTTCCAAGATTTTTGTCCCTATGACTTCATCATGGTAAACATATTCTCTAAAGTATAAGAAACAGTACAATGGCTCTGGCCTGACAGTGTCTGAAACTCCTTGTGCATATCAAAACTATGCAGTAAATTGTCATGAATTGTTACATAATGTGAGCAGTCCATCCAGCATGCCCAGTGGTATCGACAGCTCAAATCTTTCTGTTTAGCATGTGATATATTTTAAAGAGGAGTGTAGTCAGAATCTGATACAAACAGTTCTCAATAACTTTATGCTCCAGAAATATGTAAAACCATTGACATGAAGTTAAAGCAAGCATACAGTGTAAGCTTTCAGGGCAACATGCACATTAAAATTAACATATTCTCAAATACCTCATCAAACATGGCCATGAGCTCTCAAACAGTATGGCAAAAATGGTTTCTATTGGAACTGAGTGATAATTATAGAGGACGCTTATATGTACAAACTACATGAAGTGCAAACCATGATGGTGAGTGGTAGGGCCAAGATCACAACCTGACAGCAAGCCTCACTGAACAGCAACCGACACGTCAACAACCGTACTCCATATCATCCGATAAAATATGGTTGTAATTCATTTCACTCAATGTGCAGAAGTGGGCCTTAGTTAGGATGAACGGACAGACAAATGTGAATGATACTCTTCCTATTTGTGTAAATGTTGGTAACTATAGCAATTTTTAAATAACAGAGTATCATACATACTTTAAACTAACATTTCTAGTGGGCACTGATCATTTCTTTTTCCAGTGAGCCCTGCAGTGTGGTCAAAATACAACTTCCTTACAGAACAGCGTTTGCCCTGAATGACAAGCTATTCTGTACAGTGCGATGTTTACTTGCCTCCCAAGCAGACTCTCTTGGAAGCAAAATAATCACATATTAAAGAGTCAGTAAGGAGGCATACATTGTACGGCATCATATTTTTTGAAGCAGTTAGAATTATGGCACCCAGAGCTCCATTCATAGTCTGTTATTAAAATGCAAACTGAGATGCGAAAAAAAATAGAGTTATGGCACCATTCACTCCACACATAGCATGCACAAGACCTGGAGTGTACTATTTTACTGCCGTTTCAGTACCTTGGGCATCCCCAGTTCGACAGGAAGATCAGGAAAGAATAACAACCAAAACTTTTTGTGTCCTATTGTCAAAGAATTTTTCTATCCATGCATGTGTCTTTCCTGTAAATGTAATACCAGGGACGTGCTATAGATGGACTGCCAACGGGAGCGCTAATCCCTTTAGTGGTCAACTGGGCGCGACGACTACAAAGCGTGTACAGTAGCGCCACTCAAGTTAATCCCCCCTGCTCAGTCCGATTGTTGTTCCATCTATGTTTCCGCGTTCGGTTGTCTTGGGTTACTTACATCAGGCTTACATTGGGTGTACTATTGTACCAAGTTCAAAAACGGAGAGTTTTATGCGTGCACAACCAGTCTCATCGTTTGAATTAGAACCGTACGAGTCCATCGATGTGTTTTTCGTTGAAATCGGCCGATAAAAGGGAAAGTTTTTGCATTTTTTCTGTCCAAAATGATGCAAAGTTAGACAACTTGCGTGCATAATAACTCCTTACGCCGTAATCAGCAATAAAAAATGTAGTTTTAGATGGATAGTGTATGCCGGTAGGATCATGATGGTGGTTTCATTTCTTGTTGCCGAGTCCGGCGTAACGCTAAATTTTTACTTTAAAAAGTGGAACACGGTGAAAAATTTTGCACATTTCAGTCGGTGACGCGATTATTCTCGCCTTTCATCACGTGACCTGGCCGCGTTTATATCAGCGGCCAGCGCGGACCGTGGAGTTGTGTTTGTTTAGCACTGAAGGTGCTAGCTCAAACACCGGATCACTTGAGCAGCGGCAACATAGATGGTACAAAGGGGGGCACCGATGTTGGTAGTCCATCTATAGCACGTCCCTGGTAATACCATGCCATGGCATAATGTTAATCTGATTTTTCTTGTGCAGTATTTCTAGTATTGGCCCCAATGATCTCCGTATCAATCCTCCATCCTATATTTTCTGTGACACTAATTTCATATCCTTACAAACTATTGCTTTCACTGATTAATGTAGTAATTTCTGCTTCTACCTATTATTTTACTACCAATTTTCCACCACAAATCGTGATCTAGGCCTATATGATATTGTCATTACATGTATTTCGTATTGATAAGCATGTTCTTGAGCGATATTACAATATTTCCTGCAATTCTGCTGTAACAACAGTCAACGGATTAGCCACAGGCAGTTGGGCCTAGCAGTATGGTACACAAATGACCAGTTATCTTTACCACTTAGCACTGTTCATCAGACCTCGCTGTGAACATTCTCTGTTGGCTCTCATCAAATCTCGCTTGATGTCCGTCAAAACCCAACTCGAAATGTCCGCCATCGTCTCGTTTTCACGCAAAGCCCGCCTTGTTTTCGGAGCACCGTCCAGTTTACGAACTCATCCAGATGGCGCTCAAGCATAGGCCTACAGCACAACATCCGCGAGAGAGGAGAAACCGCCTGAACCATGCAGCCACGAAAGAGATCCAAGAAATTCCTTAATTTAAGAGCTGATAATTTCACAAACAGCGTATGAATTATGTTTTCACCCTCCCTAAAATATGTAGTAAATCACTAAAAACAACAAAGTTCCAGTTTGACATGGATAAACCAGCAGCTTTGGACTAAAGCATATAGCAGATCTGAGAAAATGAAACAAAGTGGTTGTACAAATAGCTATTTTTTTTCTGGGGCTTGCGAGGATACAAATTTGTCTTGAGTATAGGTTGAGTCATTTGAAAGTTAAAAGTTACAAAGCAGAAATATTGATGCCTGGGTATGAACCCAGACATTTTCTTTCTTTCTTTCTTTCTTTCTTTCTTTCTTTCTTTCTTTCTTTCTTTCTTTCTTTCTTTCTTTCTTTCGTTCTTTCTTTCTTTCTTTCTTTCTTCTTCTTTCCTTCCTACCTTCTTTCTTTCTTTCGTTCTTTCTTTCTTTCTTTCTTCTTCCTGCCTTCCTTCCTTCCTTCCTTCCTTTCTTTCTTTCTTTCCTTCTTTCTTTCTTTCCCACCAAATTCGCGGACACTATTATTCCAAAAACCACCAAACTTGCAAAGGTGACTGACCTACCAGTGAAATTGTGCATATCGTTTGGAAAAGTCATGATGTTTAAAATCATGAAAATACAGGACAATTAAAATCTTAAAAGCTCCATATCTTCCAAACGATTGCAGATAGACACAAAATTTGTATGTGCATGTATAGGTTTGTGACACCTGCAAATATAATGGACAGCAAATGAAAGTTGTAGAATTTTAAATTATGCTCATTAGGGCATTGACAAAATTAGTAGATTATCTCCAAAACTATCACAGATAGAGATGACATTCCAATTCGATTTTAGGTTTGTGGGAAAGCCACATCCAATGAACCATGAACCAAAGTTGTAGGATTTCAATTTATGCAAATTAGGTGAATACACAAAATTTAAATCTTGAATAGCTTCAAAACCATTATAGATAGAGGGTCATTTCAACTCAGAACACAGACAGATTTGCGGTGAAGCAAATCTTTTTTCTAGTTTGATCACCTTTTTTCAACTGTTTTATTGTTTATTAAAAAATATCAGTAAAAAGACATTAAAGAAAAAAAGAAAAAGAAAGAAAGAAAATTAAATATAGGCTTATGGTAAACGTCCACAGTGCCTGACTTTCATCACACGATGAAATATACATATAACAATATTGGCCTGTCTATAATAAGAATGGAAATGATAAAAAATAAAAAGACACATGTAAACCACGGAATCCTACTCTGAGGTTTTTGGTAACTATTTTTCCGAGCTTAAGCACCACACAACAAGTATGGAAGAGGGTACTCTAGTATACTTGACGGTGACATATCCATTAAAATTCAGACTAAGAACTCAGTTGACCCTTGAAGTGCACTGGATAAGTATTGTACAATCTTTAAGCATGCCGAAACCATAAAGGCATCATTGAAACACTGTGCGATATTTAAGTCCCATAAGAGGACTAGGCTAATGTTTGAACACAAATTTAATGTTATCCATTGTAAAACTATGTGTATGTGACATAATCCTATTGCGATATTTACAAAGAAAATCTGGTAGGCTATCCGACAGGGTTTAGATCAGAATTTACTTTTAGCATTCCCAAAAAATTGTTAAAAGCTGAAGTCTTCCTATGAAAAAAAGAAAGAAGATTTAAAAATAGTCTCTGACTCTGAGTACCAGACATGATAGTTTTGCTTGGTTCGTTTTGATAGACGTAAGGTCAAAGGGTTTGAAGAGCAAAACTGGCATAAACTTTTTCTGTTTGGCTTGAGACGATGTGACGTCACATGCGTAAAGACAATCAGCTACGCGTTGCGGGACAGATCCCCATGCCAACATTTGATCACACCTGTACGTCGTTCTGACCAACATAATATCAAATTCATCGTCAGGTGCAATCAACCGTTTGGCTCCGCTGGAACTTGTATTTGGTACATGTATTATTAACGAACGGGTGCGATCGTATCACCAAAGGATCGTAAATTTTCTGCGACGACAAGCAAATTATCTTACAGTGTGGCCCTGTATGATACCAGACTATCCCCTCAAAAAAACATATGGCCGTTCAAGGGCCGAGGATATGATTGGGGATCAGTTCTGCTGGATATACATGTCTTCAGTCTGATACCATTTAGAGTTTTAGAGTTATCATTATGTGATTTATACAGCCGAATTGGAGTACACTGTACTTGTGTGGGTGCAAAAGCAACGAAGATAAAAATGTCGACAGCGGATGTAATTCTGTCCACCACGAAAGCAAACTTGGCTGTTCTGGATGACCACGATGAACCAGAACTACATGATCATGGAGTGATTAGGTAGGACAAATACAAGTACAATCGATGTAATAACTCGCGTATATGTTTAATACCATAAAAAAATATAAATCTCAACACGTTGAAGTGTTTTCTGGTCTGGTCGTAGGGAATTATTTTGCTAGCAGAGAATAAATACGGACTGCTATATGTATATATATATATATATATATATATATATATATATATATATATATATATATATATATATATATATATATATATCTGTGTGTGTGTGTGTGTGT
>OZ026615.1:31839721-31907221 GCA_964020975.1 Hermodice carunculata | reverse complement strand
CCGGTAGCCGTATTTACATTATGTAATTTGATTGCCGATTTTTTTATTATATATATATATAGTAGGACTAAATTGCCTATTAAGATTAAGTTTCAACGACAGCAAGCTGTTCACGCGCTTATGTAGTATCTTGAAATAATATTGATCGCCACATATATCCAATATGTTGACTGCCTTCAGAACAATACGCGTATGCATGATTCTTGATGTTTTGCAGCAAGCACCTGCTATTCCAAAACCACGTCCCTAATTGCAGCAATAATATAGTCTTCGCACAAACCGGTCAAGCACATTTAATGTCGTCTGTTTTGTCTTTAACGTTGAGCGTTCATCAAAGCTTTTGAATGAAAGTCTGAAAGGCGGGTCATCAAGTAACAATGTCCCAAGTCGATAACTTCACGAGAGGCATATTTGACGCAGTCTTATATAACATGATGTGGTCAATAACTTTACGACTTGCATATGTGATTCAGTCTTATAAACATGATATGGTAAGAGTTAGATATTAATTATTATCCAGCAGGTGGACAAAGGCAAAGAGGAAAGTGTATAGCCCTGTGCCTTTTGACAAAGATACGTAAACAAACAAATCTGCCGATTGCTGAACATAAGTTGTATGATTCACAAACTAGAAAGTTACATGCTCTTGTAGGCCTATTTCTGATTTTGACATATACGCTAAGAATACATTGTTCATTTGCCTTCATATATATATATATATATATATATATATATATATATATATATATATATATATATATATATATATATATATATATATATATATATATATATATATATATATATAATAGATTTGCTTTTGTACACTGCATGCGAATGAAGTTGTACTTTAACCATACATATTCTAACCAGTACAACACAATATGGAAAAAAAAAAATGCAGAAGGAACATCATTCGTTTCATATGGAAATTTTGACATGGTTGACAGAGCTGTATAGACAAGTGAAACATGTGTGATCAATTAAGAGGGCAACATAGACCAATGGCTCTTGTATAGTTTGTATACAGCAAAGAGTAGCAATACATGTTTAGGCCTAAATACTCGACAGGACGATATCGGTCTACAATACATCAATACTTTCTGGACAGATCAATATAGGCCAGTGATATAGGTAGGCCTACTATAGTATACTTTTTGGACAAACATAAGCTAGTGACAGATGTATACACATTTAACAGAGCAAGTTAGGCCAGTAACACGTTTATACTAAATTGACACAGCAAAGAAAAACCAGTGACAAATTTACACTCATGTGAGAGATCAACATATCCAGTGACACTTGCACATGTATACTTATTTTAGTGAGCAAAATGGAACATTGGCGCAAACATACACATCGATGACACACGTCTACGTGTTTGACTGAGCAACCCGAACCAGTGACACATGGCAACTAATTGATAGAGTAACATCTGCATTGGTCAGTTCACCAATCTATACACTTATTTAAAAGGGCAATATACGTCAATGACCGATGTATAAACTTATGTATGGGGAAAGATTCGTTAACATATAATCAGACAGATTGTTGTCGACAGAACAAAAATTACAAGGAAACACGAAAAAGAAAAAGAAAGAAAAAAGTGCAAAAAAATCAAATGTAAATCACAATATGTGGGCCTAACTACTAAATCAGTTCAAAAGAGATTCAGCGGACACAAAACTAAAATTAAAAATCACAAATTAAACACCTTTCTGTGTAAGCATTTCAATTCTGAGGAACATCCACATTTGGATTGCCGGGTACAAATTATTGACTGCATAGAGCCAAATTTGTTAGACAAGAAAATTATTACAAATGGAAGATTTTTAGATCAAAATACTCAATTCAGCTTTTCCCTTTGGACTCAATGACAGAATTTTAGGCTTTGTTGATATTTGGAATTTGGACTTTACAACTCTTGATGACAGTTACACACCTTTTCATGATAATCAGGCCTGTATTCAAAGAATAAGAATAAGAATAAGAATAAGAATAAGAATAAGAATAAGAATAAGAATAAGAATAAGAATAAGAATAAGAATAAGAATAAGAATAAGAATAAGAATAAGAATAAGAATAAGAATAAGAATAAGAATAAGAATAAGAATAAGAATAAGAATAAGAATAAGAATAAGAATAAGAATAAGAATAAGAATAAGAATAAGAATAAGAATAAGAATAAGAATAAGAAGAAGAAGAAGAAGAAGAAGAAGAAGTCATGGGCAAACAAAATCACGGAAAAACAGAAAATTTGGGAACGTGTATACGCAAAAACTTGTTAAAAATTTACTACAGGCTTTCTTAAATGGCATTGATCAATTATATAAAGCTCTAAAAACACTGTCATTTCGAGATATAACCAGAATCAATGAATATTTGGGTCTTACTTATTCTGACCACACATTTCCACAAACTTTTTGTGAAATTGTGTATGCTTACACAACAACTATTCGGAAACCAGATTGTACAAAGAAAACATCGGATCAAATGCTTTGCATCATTCCTTTCAAACACAAAATTGTTGATTCACTGAACATTCGGTCCATTTTCAAATTGAAATTTGCTCGTAACATGATTCCCAAGGAATACAAAATCAAAGATCCCCCCATTATTTCCTATAAATATGGCAATAATATTGGACAAAGTATCATGACTTACAAGAAATTTATGGCTTTAATTACTCTTGAGAATATTGCAGCTAGTCAAAATTGTCACTGTATGTCTAACAATAAATATTCCAACTTTGTTCATACACACCGCAAACATGTATTCACAGGTAATTTGGATATAATACAAAATTCAGTTTTACAAAAATTGATGAATATGGTACAAAATTTCGGATATATCCTAAGTTGAGCATTGACAGGGTTTTTTTTCAGGATACATATAATGCTTTTGATTTGTTCTGTATGAAACGGACAAAGAAATAAAAATCGAATTTCAGAAATTTGAAAGATGGTTATCAAACTTAAAAAGAATCTTTATATATAGAATTTATCGTTCCAAATCCCACATTAAAAATTTCAGTATGGTAATTTTAAAGCTGCTTAAGGTTTCAAAAACATTTAAAAAAAACTACAAGAATGATTTGTAATCACTAACATTGATAACGCAGGTACCAATTTTGGGATTATCTGTGAAAAATATTATCTGGATGCTTTGAAAAATGAACTTGGCATAAACATTATTTCAGACATAAGAGAAAATGACGTATGTAAATTTTTAAAAAAAATCCATTGATAATTTGATAGATACACATAAGGATGAGATGAAAAGAAATTCTAATATCAACATTTCTGAAGAAGACTCCTCTTTTCCACTTTTGTTCTGGATACCCAAATTACATTTAAAAACCCCTTTTAAACCAAGATTCATAACTGATGTTTCAAAATGTACAATAAAACAAATGTCAAAGGAAGCAACACTGTGTTTGACTGCAATAAGGAATTATTTCCATAAATACTGTACTGCAATTTCTAGAAACTGTGAAATATATTACTTTTGTTGTGTTAACAATTCTTCCGATTTCGTATCTAAAATCAAAGATTTAAAAGCAAAAAATATCAAATATTTTGTTTTTTCTACACTATACACATATCTACGCATAGATAAAGTCAAAAGTTCTCTTTCAGAATTCATCAATAAAATGTTTAAACATAATGGTAAACCATATATAAGTATTAATTCATATGCAAAGAAAGCATATTGGTGGCATAAATATTCAAATAGTAACGTGGAATCTTACACTGTTGAAACTTTGATGGATGCTATAAAATTTATTTTGGATAATACTTTTGTTCAATGCGGACCATTGGTTTTTCAACAAATAAAAGGCATTCCAAGGGGTAGCAAATGCCTCCCCCCCCCCGCCCATAGTTTGCTGATTTATTTTTAACCTGGCTTGAACTTAAGTATATGGATAAATTGATGAAAAAGGACTTTCGGATGGCTTCAAATTATTAAACAATGCAAGGTATATTAATGACATTGCTTGTGTACATGCAAATAAATTCAGTGAAATTGCTTATGAAATTTACCCAAAAGATATCCCTAAATAAGGTAACAATTCAAATGGTTTCCAAGATGTTTTTCTGGACTTGGATGTTCGGGTCACTAATGACGGGGTTTGCTTTGAAGACCATCACAAAATTGATGACTTTACCTTTGAAGTAGTTAACTATCCTTTCCCCAACAGCAGTATTCCGGAAGTTGTTGGATATAATACATTTTTGTCGCAAATTTTGAGATTTGGTCGTATCTGTTCTAAATTTCAGGACTTTAGCATCTAGAACCAAATTTATTTACACAAACTTGAGTCAAGAAGATTCAAAGATGTACTTTTCATCAAATATTTCTACAAATTTTGCTGTAAATATCCAGAGATTGTTAGAAAGTTTGGCTTCAATAATTTTAGAGATTTTACACTTGCTTGTCTTGCTATTTAATTTTATCTTTTGGCAACATTCTGTTTTAATATTCACCTTTCAGACATTTTAGGCTTGCTCGTTTTCAGTCAGGTTAAACCCCAGAAGCTATCGGTAGCAAGCAACTGCCTACGACAAATACAAGTTCGCCTAATTGTAAAATCTGGTTAAGAAAGATTGTATTTTGATGACATATTCTTGACTTACATGCTCATGACTTTCATTCTTTTCTGACATGCCTGAGTACACATTTACTAGGTGTCAAAAATTACTCAAATTTGACAGTATTTACTCAAATGTCACAAACTTAACCTATTGTATTGGGACATTAACTCAGGTTTGTTGGCGAAATACAGCTTAATTGTTTGGAGACTTTTAAGGTGAGGAGTAGGTGTCATCATGGGGTTTGTTTTACATTTCTGGTGCAGGATGTTCATTATTGCAGTACTTGTTAGGATTTTCCTCGATTTGTACGGACAGTCTGGTTGTAAATGTTTATTTTTCAATCACTGGGAAAAAATATAATGCCCCAGGTTGTTTCTACTTCAGCTATACACTGGCAGATGGTTTAACTAAGGTAAGCTATCCAGCTAGAAAGGGTACACACTGGTTCAGGGGTAAGTCAAGTTATTCATATCTGAACTTGTACTATACAAATTTAGTAATTATGTTTGGTTTGACAGGTATTCTTTATTCATATTGCATTTATGAGCAGAGCGGGTTGTCTTTGCTGAATATTAAGCTTTGACAAGGAGCCGCTATTCAGAGAGACATGTACGGGTACAGGCTCCGAAACATGTTCTGAGAAGTTATGCACTGAAGACCCTTTAATTTATTTGGGCTAATATAGCCTATTTCAAAATTCTACCGAAGAACGTGTGTAATATGGACAATGGTACTTCCATATAGTTTAGCCAGTGACAGATTAGCTTATGGAATGTAGAGAATTCGGACCACGGAATAGCGTAATGACTACCAGGAAGCGGTTCTGGACGAAAAGACACAAATGCAAAACATATTATTTTACAAAATATACGAGTGAACCCACTATCAAATTATATACGGCACGTTTTTAAAGTTTGTCTGTAACTTATCATTTGTGAAAATCTTCGTTGAGCCCTTCTTTTCTGATTTCAGATATTTTGGTTGCAGAATGAAGAGCGCCTCTGTTCTCTAAAGTCATAATATATAGATGCATTTTCCTGCATTAAAATCATTAAGTGTCATATCGTTTTCATGGTTGAAATTGCAAAAAATAGCCCATATTTATAATGTTTCTGGCAAATTAACATTTTTTCAGATTGTCGATAAACTTTCCCTGATTTGATAATAAAAGTTGCGGTGAATTAACATGTGCTCTTCATTATATATGGCATGGCAATATTGGTCAGTGACACATTGGTACTAATAAGATTGGATGATAGAACAACTAGGCCAGTTGCCTCATGCACACGAGAAGTTCCTTGACATAGAAACATAGGTAACTGAGGCTGACACATGTAAAAAAAACCTATTTGACAGACCAATACAGCCAGTACCGCATGTTTGCGTGACAGAACAGAGACCTGTAACGACGTGGGTCGGGATTCCGTGACCACAATGTGGGCCGTGGTAGGCCATCAATACGAGAGATTTCAACACCTGACCACCCGTGAAGTGTCCTTTTATTGGTATTTCAATCCAAAGCCTAGAGATCTTGACCTTGTCGAGACCCTTGAATGAGTAAAGGTGCAACCAAGGAGGCTTCGTGTATCCATGGACCTACTATCAGATAGAAGGCCCATGGTGTATCCTCCTTGGTGCAACTCACAACAGGTCGTGATACTTCTTTTACCATGGGAGTAATCGAGTGACACACATGTTAGAACCTGACGGCAATGTCAGTTTAGTGCAAGTTCTTTTGCGTAAGTGGTTCATGCAGAAAACTGGATATGATGACGATGATAATAATAACAAAACAACAATCAATCATTATGTAGAAACAAATTCGACATTGTATAAGAAATTACAAATGAGCAATTATGACGGAACCCGTTCGTCAAGCTTTTGTAGGTCAATGCAGGTTAATTGGTAGGCCTTTCTCGTGTAAACGGTCTGCAGATAAATCTGTCGATCGACAAAGCAAACTAGCTTGACAAACGACTTCAAGTGAATTATCGCGAAAACGCATGTTCTCGTACAATGCATTTTCATGCTCAATGGATCTCTTACCATTTATACCACAAGCGCCAATTAAGCCAACATATGTGGCCACCTGGCTGGTGCCATAGGACCTCTGATTTTGTATGTGGGCATGCACGCCTATTAAACATTATTCACGCAAACAACAGAACTTAGCTCTATCAACGTGACAGTAGTGAGAAGTACTGTAATGTTTTCTTGGCCCATACTCGCCCATATCGCAAGACCAGTACTAGTCGACAGGCTAGCGCCTCTAGTGCACCAGATAAACCGTTAACCAAGGAGGCTAGATAGAGACTATCTAGCCTCCTTGGTTTAACTACTCACATTATTTGATGCACTTCATGTCATACTCTCGTAGAGACTATGGAGGTATCATGTACACCTCCATATATGTAGAGACTAAGAGAGTGACACCCAAGACGACCGTAAGCTTGAAAAAAGAATGGAGGTAGAACCTCCATGAGAGAAGTTACCTACTTATTTTCAAAATATACACAAATATTTTTTTACATTGTGTGGTTTGTTTGGGATAAAAGCATTAATTCCAGATGGTGAGGTAGCGTTCCCTTATTATGTGCCCTCATTCTGGCGAGGGCATAGTTGTGTTGCCTAGCAACCTAGGCTGGCAGATTGAGAGGCTGGAGTTCATATTAGTTAATATGTATATGCTCTATTGAATGCACCTGAAACACAAAAAGTTGAATGACCCATCTATTTATGATGGTTTTGAAATCGTCAAACAATTAAATTTCCCCAAAGTGCCTAACTAGCATAAATAAAAAAAATTACAACTTTTCAATTTTTTATTCGTTTGGTACGCGTAAAGTACAAATACATAAATTGAAGTTGGGCTGGCGCCTGCTGCTCTGATAGTTTTTCAGATATTCAACATTCAGGTGTTCCAAGAGATTCTTATTTGTCAAAATGAAAATTTGACGAGTTTAATTTTCATTTAATTGGATGTGCAAATAGCACAAACCTGTGAGTTGAAGGTCTTTGTCTAAATATTTTTGAAGTTCTTGAAAATGAAATTTCCATATATTCCTAGAAAGTAGAAACTAAATTCCTCAACTTCCATTTTTATTTCATTGGATGAGTCTGTAGCACCAGCCTATGAAGTTACTTTGGTGCCTATATATCTGGAACAGTTTAAAAAATGGAAGATTAAACTTTCCAATTGCCTGAAATTTGCACAATATTGAAAATACTAATTATTCGAAATCAGAGGCTCAATTTCAATTACAGGGCAATGGGAAAAATGGTACTTTGTATATCACGATTTCCGAGAAAAGTTCCTGACAAAATTCAGGCGGAATGAAAGAAAAGATTTTGAGAAAAACGGAATGTCCGTGTTTTACACAAATGCATAATTATCGGTTGTTGTTGACCAGCTAGCATGGGAAAGAGTCAATATCCAGGCACCTGCATGAAACTCAGCGAGGGCATTGTCAGGTTGTAAATTTTGATGCTTCGTCTGGTCAGAGGATTACTGGTATTGCGGTTGAATGCCGTGTGGGTGGGCGTTACATATGCTTTACTGATCAACACTGCGACCAGCGTTGAAAATCTATATTCAGGTGGATTGAGCCCAGTAAGAACTTAACAAGATTGCAAGTTGTTACTTGTTTGGCATTCTTTTAATCTTGAAGGGTATTACTGTTGTTTCCTTGATTTATTCGTGTGTCATGACTTGTTTCTGCATGCCCCAAAAGGATATAAAGATGTATCAGATGCCTACAGTACTTGAAAAGTAATTAGAATTAGGAAGCAAGACCCTCCACTCCCTTCATACAGGGTGAGAGAGACGCATATAATGCATCCGACGTAAAAGTTCTTTTAAAGTGTAAGCAGCTTATATTAGCTGGGTAAATAGAGCGTTTATTCCTGACGAAGCCTATCTTTCTTAATGACGGAGACTTTTGAGACAATTTGATGATAAATCTCTGCCATTTATATCATATAATTCTTAGTTTTGATTTGCACGATCACATACAAATTCCAGACCATCACCTGGAACAGTGCATCTTGATAACATATATTATTTACTTTCCATATAGCTATAACTTTTTTGACATTTCATCCCATTTTCTAATAAATGGAAATGTTATTGTTTAAATATTTCACTTTGGAGGATCAATTCAAAGTGCTACGCATTACACAATTAGATATAAGGACAGACTCTAATAATAATAATAATAATAATAATAATAATAATAATAATAACAACAACAACAACAACAACAACAACAACAACAACAATAATAATAATAATAACAATGGTGATGATGATGATAATAATAATAATTTTATCAAACTCCGGTTACCGGGAAAAAATCAGTCAAATACAAGTACATCTGGATACAATAGGACAAATGATAAGGAGATAACCTTTTCCAGCCAAACTGGTCGACATTTGACCCGGACGTCTCGATTGACGGTTGTCTGCTATCTGTTTTCAGCTTGTTTGATTATGTCTGGATGACAACCCAGACATTTTGTTTATCCAAGAATTCATTCTTTATTTCTATCTTTCTTTCTTTCTTTCTTTCCTTCTGTCTTTATGTCTGGGTACCAACCTAGACATATTGTTTTTCCTCGCGTTCTTTATTATGTCTGGGTGCTAACCCAGACATATTGTTTTTCATCGTGTTCTTTCTTACTTTCTTTCTTTCTTTCTTTCTTTCTTTCTTTCTTTCTTTCTTTCTTTCTTTCTTTCTTTCCTTCTTTCTTTCTTTCTTTCTTTTTTTCTTTCTTTCTTTCTTTCTTTCTTTCCATGGCACCCAAATTTGTCCGGAGTTTTTCTCGGACACTACTATTTCCAAAACCACCAAACTTGTCATGATGACTGACCTACCATGCAGTAAAATTTTGCCATTTGGTTTGGAATAGTCATGATGATTAACATTATACAATTGGGAGGCAATTAAAATTTTAAAAGCTCTATATCTTCAAAAATATTATAGATGGACACAAAGTTTTAACTTGCACCTATAGGTTTGAGACAATTGGCAAATACAAAAAGCATGCAAACAAAGCTGGGGATTTTTTAATGTATGCTAAATTCACAAAATTTCTCCACAATCCACAGATGTGGGCCTTCAACTGCTTGTTGACCTATTGCTTGACCTCCAAGGTGCTAGGCAACCATTTTGCATTCATAATTAATTAGCTTGAACTTGTCTCATAGGCAGCCTTCTATGCATGTATGATAGGTGTATGGTGTGCAAGGTTTGGGTCTTGTAGCAACTGGCGGGGGGGGGGGGGGAGGAGGGTTATGCAGATTATAGTTCCCACAAGTGCGGTCTGTTTTTGCCTGAGGCTGTGTCAGTCTGCTGAGCTTATTAGTCCCAAGGGAACAGCCTCTGGACTTCTAGGCAGATCAAGCCTGAGTGTACCCTCTGTTACAAATAAACTACTTGGCTAGACCCATCAAAGTATGGTCTTCCAGTCCTCAATGACTGTTTTTCACAACTTTGTGAATTTTGAAAAAGTATGTGAATTTGTGTCATCACAGTGAGCACTTTCATGTCTTTGTTTTCTTGTGACCAGTGAGATGAAGCCTGTTCTTCATAGCCAATACTGAGACAGTATATGTGATGGTCTCGGTTCACAGATACATGTACATGTAGTTTTCTTGACAGCTTCTGTTCAAATTTATTTATGTAATAAAGGAAGCAAGACAGTTTTGTATTGCATGTATACACCTTCCCTTGAATTATAATATTTATACTGTGTACATGTATATGTGCATGTATAGATAATGTCCACGCACACATACCCATCCATACTCCCCACAAGGACTAAAATCTCAGGAGTGGGCACTTTTCTCTAGTCCCAGGGGTGACTTTTCTCAGGTCCGAAGGGTGCCCACTGTAGAGAGGTTTAACTGTATAAGTAAACACTGGAATTCTCTCTTTCTTCTTCACAACTAAGTTGGTTTGGAGATTTTCTGAGCACTATTTTTTCTTCATAGCCAATACTAAGACAGTATAGTCCTTGCCTAGGTTCACAGGTACATGTACATGTAATTTCTAGGCAGCTTCTGTTAAAATTTGTTTATCTAATAAAGGAAGAAAGACAGTTTTGTATTGCATGTATACACTTCCCCTTGAATTATAATATGTGTACAGTGTACATGTATATGTGCATGCATGAATTATGTACACGCACATGCACACATACTCATCCATACTGCTCAGAAGGGCTGACCCCCTCAGGAGTGGACACTTTTCTCTTGTCCCAGGGGTGCCTTTTCTCAGGTCCGAAGGGTGCCCACTGTAGAGAGGTTTCACTGTATAAGTAAACAGTGGAATTGTGAATTTCTTTCTTTCTTTCATTTTTTTCTTTTTCTTTCTTTTCTTTCTTTTTCATGACCAAGTTGGTCTGGAGATTTTTTCAAGCACTATGTATTCAAAAATCACCAAACTTGCTGTGCTGACTCACCTAACCAGTGAAATTGTGCATCTCATTTGGAATAGTCATGATATGTAAAAGTGTGCAAATTAGGGGCAATTAAATTTTGAAAGCTCTATATCTTACAAACTATTGCAGATACTCAATATTTCCATGTACATACAGTAAAACCTGTCCTTGTGGACACCTGTCTACTGTGGACACCTGCTTAATGCGGGCAGTTTTGGCCAGAACCGAATATTTTTAAGTCATTTTCATATTGGTGATACCTGTCTACAGTGGACACCTGTGTATTGTGTATTGTGGACACTTTTTGGGGTACCAAATGCAAAAACAACCTGTCTATTGCGGACACAATATATCAATGCATTTTTTGCAACTTATGTTCCAAGCCTGAACAATGCCGTGCATGTAAGCTGGAATCAAAGACTAATTAATCCATTTTTCAGTGGCCTGTAACACATAATAAGCTCACTCAGCCAAGCAGTTAGGCTGCAATGCCTCAACGAACATGTCAGCTGTCTCTGAGCACTCGTGCTCCTGTTGAGTGAGGTTGCTCAAACTTTCTGTGTCTATCAAACAATTAAGCTCCATAGATCAATCATTAAGCCTAAAACAAAGGACCCACGGAGACTAATGTGAGGTCATTCACAATTTGTAACAATGGCACATACAGCTATACTGTACTCAAAGGATAGGATATACCTGTGGTATGTTTGTTGTTTGTTTTTTAATTTTATATTATTGTTATCTAACTTTCAGTTTTCTTGTTTTTTTCATTAAAATGATTAAATGGAATAAGATGGGTACATGGGCATATATTATGACAGTCCATACATGTCTATTTCCTTTGATACAAATGTACTCAGAGATCCCAAAAGTTCAGCCCCTGCCAAATGGGGACGCCTGTCTATTGCGGACACTTTTGCCAGAACCACAGGTGTCCACAATAGACAGGTTTTGCTGTATATAGGTTTGTGACACCTGCCAATATGATGGACAGTATAGGTTGTAAAATTTCAAATTATGTTAATAAGGGCTTTGAAAAATTTCAAAGTTGAATATCTCCAAAACTATTATACATAGATATACCATCCGAACTTCCATTCATAGGTTTGTGGCAAAGCCGCATACAATGAACCATGAACTAAAGTTGTAGGATTTTAATTTATGCAAATTAAGTGAACATGCAAAATGTGAATCTTGAATAGCTTCAAAACTGTTATAAATAGAGGTACCATTCCTACTTCAATTTATGGATTTGTGGCACAGCCTCATTCTATGAACCATATGCCAAAGATGCAGGCCTTCAATTTATGCAAATTAGGCAAATACACAAAATCAAAATGTTGAAAAGCTTTAAAACTATTATACATAGTAGTTTCATTCAAACTTCATTTACAGCTGCTGACATGGCCACATCCAATCAACCAAGAACCAAAGTTGTAGCATTTGACTTTATAAAAATTAGGCTAACACACGAAATTTAGATAATGTTGAACAATGGCGAAGTGTAGCATTTCAAACTGTTATCATTTTGAAAGCAACCAGACAGATTTGCTTTGAAGCAAATCTTTTCTAGTTATGTCTGTGTGTCAACACAGACATATTGTTTTTCTAGGAATTCTTTCTTTCTTTCTTTCTTTCTTTCTTTTCTTTCTTTCCTTCTTTACAGGCAAATTTGTCCGACATTTCATTTGAAAAGTATTACACGTGGAAACTCCACACTTAGCACAATTATACTTCTACAGATGAAGTCTGGCCTTTTCATAATGAGAGGTCATGCTTTACAAAATTACGCAAATGAGGGCTAATTAAAGTTTTTTATCTTCAATATCTTATATACTACAGTAGATGTGGTTCCGAGTGTATAGGAGTTCGATCATAGCAAGGTAAAGGGCATCTCGAATGTTTAGGTCAAATCAAGGTCAAAGGTCATGTCAAGGTCAAAGGTCAATTTTTGGCCAAAATGTCATTTTTGAGGTCAAGGTTCACAACTGGTAGTGGTCATCTCAAGGTCAAAGGTAATTTCAAGGTCAAAGGCGGTCAAAGGTAATTTCAAGGTCAAAGGCCACTTTTGATGGTGGCTTTCTTCTAGCCATAACTTGATCAATTTTTATCCAAGTTTGACCAAGTTGGGCTCAAATTGTAGCTATTGTAACACTGCACATTTTTATAAGAACATGTGACCTTTAAAGGTCGAAGATTAAGGTCATTTAGACCTTTCAAAGTTTCAATTGTGGGTATTGTAACACTGTGCAATTCACATGTGACCTTCAAGGGTCAAGGTCATTTGCACTTTAAAATTTTCATCCAGCCATAAGCTTAATGTAATGTGAAGTACCAAAGGATAAAAGTTGTAGCATTTAATATTTAAAACGTTTGAAGGCACATAGACAGATTTGCTTCGAAGCAAATCTTCTTTTCTAGTTGTTTTTTCTTTCTTCTTTACGACCAAATTTGTCCGGAGTTTTTCTCAGACACTATTTTTCCGAAAACCACCAAATATGCCATGTTGCCTGACCTACCAATGAAATTGTGCACCTAGTTTGGAATAGTCATGATAAATTAAAATTATGCAAATGAGGGGCAATTAAAATTCTAAAAGCTCTATATCTTCCAAGCTATTGCAAATAGACACAAATTTCAAAATGCATATGTAGGTTTATGACACCTACAAATTTAATGGACAGTAAATAAAAGTTGTAGAATTTCAAATCATGATAATTAGGGGCATTATAAAATTAAAAAGTTGAATATCTCCAAAACTATTACTGATAGAGATGCTGTTCCAACTTCACTTGATGGGCTTGATCAAAGCCGCACCCAATGAACCATGAACCAAAGTTGTAGGGTTTTAATTTAAGCAAATTAGGTGAATATGCAAAATCTAAATCTTGAGTAGCTTCAAAACTATTTTAGATAGAAGGGTTATTCCAACTTCAATTTATGGGTTTGTGATATAGCCCCATCGAATGAACCATGAACCAAAGTTATAGAATTTTAATTTATGCAAATCAAGTGAATATGCAAAATTTAAAGCTGTTATAGGTTTTAAACCATTATAGATATAGATGTCATTTTAAATCCAATTGTTTGGTTTGTGACATAGCCGCATCCAATGAACCAAAATGAAAATTTATGGATATTAGGTGAATATGCAAAATTTAAATCATGAACAGTTTCACAACTATCATGGATAGAAATGCCATTTCAACTTTACTTCATAGGTCTGTGACATACATGTAGGTGCATCCAATGAACCATGCACCAAAGTTGTAGGATTTTAATTTATGCTAATAAGGCAAATACACAAAATATAAATCTTGAATAGCTTCAAAACTATTGTACACAGAGGTAACATTCCAACTTCAATTTGTAGGTTTGTGTCATAACCACATCCAGTGAACCATAAACTAAAGATGTGGGCTTGTAATTTATGCAAATTAAGCAAAATACACAAAATTAAAATCTTGAATAGCTTCAAAGCTATTACAGGGCAGTGGTGTCATTCAAACTTCAGTTTATAAGTTTCTGACATGGCAAAATCCAATGAGCCAAGAACCAAAGTTGTGGCATTTTAATTTATAAAAATTAGGCTAATACACGAAATTTAGATCATGTCGAACAATGGCAATGGCAAAGTGTAACATTTCAATCTTCTCATTTTGAAAGCACCCAGAAGGACTTGCTGTACAGCAAATCTTCTTTTCTGGTTCTGTGTTGTTTTTGATATTATGTTTGTGTTAGTTTTCAACTCTTGGAGGAGCATGCGTCGTCTCAAACTGGATTCACAAATTCCTTTCTTTTTCTTTTTTTTTTTTTTTGCTAGTGCTATTCCTCGGAACAGGTTCTGTTGATAATTTATTTGCCCCAATTCTATAATTAAGTTGTCCATTCACTCAAGTCCCGTTTATAAAGACTAAATTTTTGTTGTCCCCAGGACATGCGTTTTGAAAAATTTGCTTTCCCCTAACGGAAATTCACATGTCCCTCAGAGGAGACTTGTAGTAAAGTCTTTTGGCCTCGCCACGCATAGAACAATCATCATCTGGTATGTAGATACATGTTTTCGTTGCTTTACGGTCGATAAGAGTAATCTGTTTGTTATTTGTTTTCGTCCTCAAACAGCAGCATCGAAGAAGTTGACGAGACAATCCAAGAGACACCTTCCACGATTACTGCAGATCACGATGAGCATGCACAAAGTGTGGTGCAACCCATACCGTCCACCGTTAAACAGATTGACGAATCTACGGACGACCGTGACAGTGGTTGGGACACAGACCTCGAAATGGAAGGTGAGAATAATATGTCGTTTTAATGAAAACATAGTTGCCAACTAGAAATAAGCATTATATGGCTATGTACAGTTATCATTAAAAAAAAAAATGAATTTATACTTTTTAAGGTGCTAATACATTTTGCTTTGATCTATGTAATCGGCCACACGCTTCTATTATTTTGGTATGCCGGTCAAGTCAACATCTGATGTTCTAGAGCTGCTTTATGTACTTGATATAGACCAGCGTGATGAAGATGTTTACCATTTTGCACTTAAGTTTTATCAAAATGACCATGTATGAAGTAAACTCAATTTACCATTTCCGAAAAAAAAAGAAGAAAAAAAAAGAAGAAGAAAAAAGCGCACTGGCGTATTGTGCGGCAAAGTGAAGAGATACTTGTCAATGAAATTATTTTTTGCATGACAACTGCTATTTGCCAGACTTCTTATATTATTCGCTAATAGACCGAATGATCTTTTTTTTCTTTAGCGTCTGCGCATGATATTTCATTTTTACAGGCCGACACTGACATCACTTTTTTCTTCAAATGAAATTCTTTTTGTTTTGACTGCAGTAAAACTTTTGTTTATTCATCATTTCAGTACAAACTAGGCTAGACCCAAAAAGTTTTGGGGGCAGGTTTGTTCCTCCAGGTATAGCATTTATTTTCCACCACACTAAAAACATGGCATTTTAGTTGCTTTCTTTACTTTATTTTGGAATTTCACGTGTGAATGTACATAGTTATGTATGTCTATCCCTTCTCATAAAGGAAAGTATGGTGACTGGAATACGTGTGCTTAAACTATTTTTGGGTACATCATGACTGGTGGAAAGGAGCTTTTAACCATTAGATTTATGATATATTTTGAAACAAGTTTATAACTCATCCCATACTCGTCCCTGATTTCACCTTATATTTGTAACATAAACTGAAGATGACAACTGCATACTAAAATTCGTTAAAAAACGATTTCTTTATGTGCCAACATGTCTGATATGTAAATTCATTGGTTTTTGCATTGCGTTGTGCGGCAAGGCACACATCATGTTGCTTGCCAGGTAATGCAAAAACGAAAGAGCGAGGTTTATCAACATAGCTTGGAATGAGTCAGCCTTATAGGTATTATATTGTTTAAAATGGTTTGATATCATAGGGACATTATGGAAATTGGAGGAGAAATGCAATAATGTCTCTGCCAAACGAGGCTTCCTCTGAACCGAATATAAATAAAACGGACGAAATCGCACTGTGGAGCTTCGCTGGTCATGAGGTCTCCCGTCACTGTGGCTTCTCAAATGGAGTGAACTCTGTGCACAGGGTCCCCACACAGGGACATGTAGTTTCTATGACTATACTCTTAGTCCGACCACGGTAAAATTCACTTAACACACAGATTTCTTTGGCACAGGCTGGGTGTTAAGCGCTCAATCAAGGCCAAGAAAAGATGTTGTAGATACGCTTGGGTCCCATTTGCATTTCTGTTTCAAAGTTATTATTGTTATTAACAACGTGCAAAGGCGAGTAAAATAGGCCAATATATAAATCAGACAACGTTTCATATCCAGTCGCGATTGAGTAGGAAAGGTGACATTCCGATCTGAAAAGATGACTACAAGACGTTTGTAGGATGGAAAGGTGAAAATGCATTACACCGTTTGTAAAGGTGAATTTGGAATGCACCCCGGTTTAAAGCCGATATATGTTTGCCCCCGTGTTTGTCTGATCAAGAATGATTGTCTAGTGACTGACACATATCAAAGTTTATGGTGTGTACAGGTGAGGATGGTTTTGGTTGGTTCACCTCACACATACACTAGTATTCACGACCACATGCAACAGCACATCTTACATATTATGATGATTGGCTAGGTTAATAATATACCACGTGGTTTCACACAATGACATCACCACCGTATGATGCCGCTAATTCATGTTTATAGTAGGTCTTACTTTCACTAGAGTTGCTGTAAACATCAAGTATAGCAATTTGGACTATGGACCGGTTGCCCTATACCCCTTCAGAACTGATTTTGATTAACACGTGAAAGACATATTTTGTAGTTGTTAGATCTATATATTTTTAACAAAAGTCTAATTACACAGAGGTATTAAACGACATCTTCCAGAAAACAGGCGAAGTTTGTGAAATAGGGCTAGCATAGTTGTCCTCAATGGAAAATCAGATTAGTCATTTGCGTGGTATTCTAAAATTAGAAGCAGTATGCCATGTTAGTATATTTTTTATCACAACATCTTGAAGAAAGTAAAGTATTTCAAACGAATGGATTTCACTGAGAAGCAATACCCCAATTACAAAATTTGCATCATAGGTATTCTTGATGTTTGGTTCATTTATTCTATGATGTGGCCACTAACGGTAAACTACAAGAGACGATAAAAATATACATACATGCACTACATAATTAAACATAGGCATGTACATGTAATTTGCGGCTTGCAAAGCCGATATAACACAGCTCCAATGGAAAAAAAAAATCAGTGTATCATATTTCTGTGAGTCGCAAACTTTCATCGCGTAGGTACAAACTGTGGATGTGTCGGTTACCATACCGTAACAAAAAAAAAAAAAAAAAAAAAAAAAAAAAGCACACGGCGAGGGGCGGGTGGGTACTTCCCAGAAAAAGTGGTAGATACGACCCATCTGGGGTCTGAAATGTAGATCCAACAAGAGCTGAATGACGAAAGGGAAAGGAGGTCTTGGGAGCTAGCTTTGGGGCCCGGACCAGAGATCGTATGTTTCTTACCGTAAAAAAAAAAAAAAAAAAAAAGAAAAAAAAACAACAATTACATTGCAGGTGGAAAATAAAAAAAAGGAGGGGGACAGGGGATGTCTTTGAGAGAGAAAGTTTATTTTATTTCATTTTTGGAACAGGGGGTGTTCGAAAGAGAATAATTCGTAAAGCGTCGGTCTTCTCCGCGGTGTCTTCCTGTATAGCAACATATGGGGAGTACCCTCCTCCAGGGGACGCTCCGCCAGTAAGAATAAAAGCCCCGACAATGCAAGAAAGCCAATTTATAGTAAAGCAGGGCACTACCCGAATGAGAATAACAATATGAAACCCAGTTGATTCTAACATACCGTACACAGCCTTAACCGAGCAACGTCCCTTGCTACCATTACCTTAATTATAGTCTGGTGACAACTTGAATGTAGGGTAACAACAATCCCAATGTCTCATTTCGATGGTTTCACTCTCAAATCACAAATACACACACATTATGAATAATTTAACTCTGTACAGGAACTGACAGGTAAGTTATGTCACCTGAAAATGTACACTCGAGGTAAGAATTGTATTTTATACACTTTAAACATTTCCTGCCTAACCTCAATGTTCAATGAAAGCTATAGGGACAAGTCTTTCATGAAAGCATGTCTTGACCTGTGAATGTCTCTGGGTGTTGGTCGTGCAAATTTAAGGGTGTCCAGTGTGTACCGGAAAGAACTGTTTAGTTCATTCTTTATATTGAGAAATATATTCAAGTATTCATGGACCCAAAAACCATCATTAGGACTGAGTAATAGTATTGATATAATCATAGTTATAGGTATTCCTTTGCGCTTTAGTAAGTTGTTTCACTATCTGTGGTGATAAATTGCATTGTGAGAGCTTCAAACTGATGAAAACCCCATCCCTGCAAGCTTTGGTTAAAAACAAGTGCCATATAATATATGTATATAAAAACAAAAATCTTCCAAGACATTTCAACAAAAGGTTAATTAATTGCCTTCTCAAGCAAGTGGCTTGCCTGGAACAAATGAAGAATCACCACATCTGCATGGGTCAATGGCTACTTTTCTATGCTTTTTGTTCTAGACGAGAGGAGTGTATTCGACATATCTGGTGCTACCATATATCTAGAAACCTGCAAGATTTTAGGAGTTGTACCCGTGTCTTACTTTGTGCGACACATGGGAAACACAGAACTCGTCATGCGACACCACGGCTTGGGTCCGCTCGGAGCTAAGGCACTGTCGGTTCCATTAGTGGTAAGGCACACTGCGCTGTTGCAGCTCGCTACAAATAGCCGACTGCATGTCTACCTGTCTGTTTGTCTGTCTGTCTGCCTGCCTGCCTGCTTGCCTGTCTGTCTGTCCCGGGCTGTCTGTCTGTCTGTCTGAATGAATGAATGAATGAATAAATATACACAAGTAACAAAAGTATGTACAATTACGTTATACATTAATTAAAATAGTTTAATATCATAGGGACATTGATTGATATTCCCTTCCAATAAGGAAGAAATACAAAAGTACTCTGGCGTCAGAAAACATAAATACTGGAACATGAACGCAGATTTATACTAGCGAAACTACAATCCCTTGAACGCAAATTCCATGTGCGAAAAAAAGTTTATCAGTACACACCATCAGTTTCAAACCACGCAAAATATAAAGTGTTTTATTCAATGGTCCCAGTTGATCTAAAGTGTTTTATTTACCGGTTCCAACTCGTGTAAAGAACACGAGATATTTGGAGTAATACCATTATTAGTAAGTACACTTCCTTCTGGACCACCATTTCCCTAGACCTCTGTGTCTGGGTCGAACGCCCATGAAATCGAGTTGAATTTCATTCACTTGATTCTGAAAACCTGACGGTCCCGTGGTGCCATCATTCGTTTCCTGTGGAACTGGTTTTGACTCCCCAGGTGCGGATCCAGGATTTGGCAAGGGGGGGAGCTGAACATAGCAAGTAAGGCCGGGGGTCCGGGGGCCGCCCAGGCCCCCGGCGGGTCCAGGGCGGAGCCCTGGGGGGGTTAAGGGGGGCGGAGCCCCCCGAAGCTCCAGGGTTTTAATGCATTTAAAGGGGCATAAACTGCTTTTTTCTGTCAATAAAATACAGTGGCTCCCCTCTTACAAGGCACCCAAAATGCAGCCTAAAAGTGGCCTTGTAAGAGGGGTGGCCCCTTCTAGAGGGGGAATATACATGTATATAATAAAAAAGTTACGCTTTCTGCATAAGAATGGTGACTTTTCAAGAGGAGTGGCCTCTGGTGAGAGGGGTCTTATACAGGGGACCACTGTAAGAGATATGATGTCTGGTTTATCTTCATTTGGGATGTCAGTGTCCCATAATAAAACTTTGATAACCATTAGGAAGGGTTTTATCTTCCAAAGCTTCCATCTGCTGTTCAATTGTCGTTGGAATTCACAAATTCTCCAGAACAGTAAACTATGTCTAGTTACCATGGTAATATATTTGAATGTTATGTGACCCTTGTCAAATGAATTTGAGTCCATAAAAAACAAGGAGGACACATGAAGTGACCAACATTTTTGAACATGTGTAACTATAAAACATTCAAGCCTGCAGCAGTGCAATGGAATAATTTTACAATTAGATCACAATTTAGGCAGCACCACACAACTACTTGAATGACAAAAAAGCAATAAATCAAATAACTAATAAAACTACAAAATTAGAGGAATGTTTTGAACTATATTCATAATGCCACAATATATGTTTAGAGCTTGATTTCACAAATCAGCTAAAATAAATATAATACATAATCTCAGTACAAATTGTCAATCAGCACCATCTGATCACTTAATAACTAAAATGTTCTGTCTGAAATCAGAATAGTCCGAGTTGCACTGAGTAAGACACAAATCCACAATGTGGTTGAGGATTTACAAATCACTTATCACATTCAGTCAGCATCACTGAAGATACATCTAAACACTTCTAATCATTAACTAACTATAAAACTAAGCCTCTGAAAAATTACTTCAATTGTTCTAAGGAAGTCAAAATATATTACTATGCTACAAATCCACAATACAGGATATGATTAACCATGAATAAATTAAACTAATTCCTCTCAGAGGAATGTCTCCAATATCACAAGTTTCAGAAAAACATATGTGCTTTTTGAATTCACAAATGTGTAAAAAGTATAAATCTTCAGTCAGCAGCAAAAGTAATACTTAGTAGTCATGAAATCATTTATCTATCACCTGTGCCTTGTGCCTGTCAGCCTGAGGATCTTTGACACCACGTTGATTAATCGACTTTGTGTCTTTGAAATTTGGTGATTCGGAAAGCTCGGACCAAAGATGTAATGGGTAACCCCCCTATACTTTCTCGTGTGACCGGAGATGACCAACAATTTTTGGAGGTGCCAGAATTTTTTTTCTTTTAATATTTTATTTTTTTTTCTTTTTTTGGGGGGAGCGCGCGCTCCCGGCGCTCCCCCCTAAATCCGCGCATGCTCCCGGTGCGCATGCTCCCTGTATCATCCTTCCTCTTTTAGAGATTGGTCAGTTGACATCAGCTATGAGAGGAAACGGGTTGGTCAGGTGGGGTTCTCTGGTGGTCGACAGGTAAGTGTACTTAATAATACTTACATTACTCCAAATATCTCATATTAGTTATGTAACATTACCTCTCGCCCACCATTTGCTGATATACAAGCATATAGGGGGAGGATGTAATATTATTGGCACACTGACCTAATTTGACCATCAGGACCAGCAGCCTGGGGGTAACCGTTGGTCCAAGTGAGAAAGCGACATCTGAAGGGAAAACTGAAGAGCTACATGTAGTTGAGGCCGCCAACAGCAGAAACCAGCTGAAGCTGGAAACCCTCCTTACCAACCAGCATGGGACTGCACTAAACCCCCTGGTGCTCCCCCGCCAACATGACAACTATCTGCCTTGTGGGTAGATGCTATCGGTTTCAGCTCCATCTGACCTGGAGATCTTAACAGGATCTAGTTGTGAAACTGGCGGATGCCAGGGAGCGGTATATGGTTCCTTAGTGCAGTGGACTCCCATGTCAGACCAGCAACAGGCCGGGACGACAGGACAAACTGCATGATACTGTTGGAGATTAGGTCAACTGGGCATGAAGCCCCACAAGGCCCACTAAGATATGCACCAACCTATAGACCTGCATTGAATCTAAACCACAAGAGTGCCATAAACTGGAACATGGTGGCTGCTCTGATGGGATCAGGAAGGCCTAGCAAACTAGTATTGGAACCTAAGCAAAGGAGCCTTTTATGCCCACAAAGGCATACATGCATCCCTCTAGCACTATAATGTCAGGCAATTAATGCTCCAGTGTGGACTATTGCCATTGGCAGGCCCGCAGAATGTTGACAACTGCGAGGTTTCACAGGGCATGCCAGGAAGTATTAAAGACTTGTACCTCATGAGCTCTTGCTGAGACAAGCTGCAAGGCACCAGGCCTTTCCAGCAAGATCTCACGGGCCTTAAGCAGCATCTGCTGAATCCACAAAGAAATCGGGTTTCTGCACACTTGCTCCTTATGGGGTTACTCAGTGGTGGAGAGAGGGCCAACCTCCTTCCTCGGAGTCCATTCATGTGAGAAAGGTATCAGCAAAAAGATCTCACTTTACACAGTGCTCTTTCCTGGAGAGGAAGAGCAGCATCCATGGCACATATGGCAAAACCCTTGAAGGCCATGCCCAGATCTTGAGCCACTTGGTTCTTTGCAAGGAAGCCCAAGTGAGGCCTTAGAGTCACCTGGGAGTGGTCAGATGACCATTGGAGTTGGGCATAAGCCAGAGCGTGGCTCTTGCTTCTTCTTGCCCCCGAAGCGGGTTTAATGGAAAACAAGTTTTCCACTTCCAGTACTAGAGGGAAACCCGCTTGGGGTCCTCAAGGCACTTAAATTGGCACTTCTTCAACATGACTAAGACCAGGTAGGTCCCACCGGGGCAGAACCTGTCATGTTGCGAGTCTGTCGGTGTAAAAGGATACAATGAGTGCAGATAGATAAGGATCGCTCCCGATGCAAACATCCAGGACATCCACAAGGGTTGGTGAGATGACTGATCAGAAACCCTCCATTGTTCTCAAGCTATTGCCTAAGACTTCCCACTGATATAACAGAAAGTTGGTGATGTCCACAATGCACGGAGACCATGGGTGAATTGCAAGACTGGACCCTTTCTCCAGAGTTGGTCAGCCAGGACACTTTTTGATGTCCTGGGATGTGCTTTGCATGTGTGCAGATGTCTTGTTTATAGCACCATCTGGTGATGTGCCCAGCTAACTCTGTCAGCTTCTTGGACCCTGTCCCCTCATGACGTTCTCCCTCATGGTCCACCACAGAAGGTGCAGAGGATCCTTGTTGAGAATCAGCACCAGGGCCTGATAGCCCTGGTCTCTCATCCATCTGCCCTGCACAGCATGCTGCAAGGGCGACAGTGGAGATGAACGAGTTGGATCTCGGAGTCCATTGAGGACAGGAAGCCCAACAGGGCAAGCCATTGTTGCACTGAGCGGACCTTGCCAATCAGAAAGGCTCTGAGGAGGGACCGAAGTCTGTCCCACCTGTCCTCTGAAGAGTGACAGATGTAGGCAACCCGGTTGAACTGGATGCCGAGAAAGACGAAAGTTTGCTCCAGTTGAAAACTGGACTTGGGTAGGAACAGCATGTCTGTGAGATCCAGGGACATCATCCATTCCATGGGCCATACGGCTGCTGCCACCAACTGAGGGGTCTCCATTCAAAAGGACAGGACTTCTAGGAAGGTGTTTAGCATTGACAGATCTATGACTGGGCACCATTCTGTGTCCCTCTTGGGGACCAGGAAGAGAAAGTTGTAAAAGCAGGCAGTAGTACCTTGATCTTTGACCAGCTGTATGGTGCACTAGTTCCAAAGTGTGTGAACCACCTCTAGGAATGCTGATGTTTTGAGTTCTGTGGTGGGCGCTGTGAACCACTTGGGTTGTCAGCTTAACAGAGGCCTGTCTTCACCCGAAGGCAGTGTGTAGCCATGTCTCAGGATGTTGAGGACAAACAAATTGTCTGTGATGGACTCCAAGTGCTCATAATATGTGGTGAGGCAGTGGCTGACTGGGACAGAGTCTAACTATGTGGCAGTTGGCAATCCTGAGAAAGCATGATCCTGCATGCAAGAGGCTTTCCTGTCTTTTTACATCTACCAGAAGTCTTGCCCTTCCCAAATTGCTGACTGCTCTTCCCAGGTCATCATCTCCCAGAGGGAGCATGAGTTAAAGGGTGAGCAGACACGGTATGGGAAGTACCACACTTCGGGGCTGAGGCCACCAAGGATGACAACAATGGAGCAGAGTTGGTCGGTGCCTTGGATTGGGCCAGGTAGACCAACCAGGCCTGAAGATCCAGTGCCCAGGGGACAACCTCTGTCATGTCTCCTGCAAACAAATTTCCAGAGAAGGGCTGCCTTGTGTGGGCTCGACAGTACAGGGAGTCATGCAACTTCTGACCCTGAAGGTAGACATCCCTTTGCAACAAATGAAGGTTCACTTCCATTGTGCAAGAGGTCCGCCCACGACCCTAGAGCGGCTAACGACATGGTGGAGTATGACGCCGTAAGGATGGATCCCTTGGCATTCTCCTCCAACCATCTGAAAGCCTCAGCAGATGCTGTAATGGACCTTGGATGCTGAGCATCAATCTCCTCCAAGTCTAAGTCCACCTGCTATGGACCTGATGGGAAGTTCTGCTCAGGCGCAGAGTACCACTCCCCCTGGATGTCTGGCTTAGGGAGAAGTTGCCCCTGCCTCAGGTAGCCAGATGTTAGAGGCTCCATGGAAACCCATGTGCTGTGTGTCTTGGCTGTGAGCTGGTCATAAAACTCAGCTACAAAGTTAAAGAAAAAAATATAGGTGTCCATCGCCGAATGTCCTCTAGGGACAAGCCCCAACAGGATAGCACAACAGCAACCTGTCTCTCCTCTGTTGGTGGGAGCACAGCTTATTCACCAACCAGGCTCTGAAGAGCTTTGACATGGTTAAAGCCCTTTGAGAAAGGAGGCGCTGTGTCCATGTGAGCAGGGGCCAAAGCCTCTGCAGGACCCATGGTCACTGGCTCTCTTTGGCTCTCAGAGCCCAAGTGGCATGATTGACAAGCCCTCAACCAGGGTCGAGATCTGCTAACAGATGAGTCCAAAAGCAAAAGCTCATCGTCATCCTCTGTGTCCAGGTCTGAAGACTCCAGACGTGCAAGGGGGGCAGTAATGCCCAAGGTTTCATCGACAAGTTGTCCACGGGCGATGAAATGACCACCTGTGACAGCAGGGGATTTATCACCACATCTGGGGTTGGGTCGCAAGGACTTCCGCGGAAGTCCTTGCAACCACAGACACCACCTCCACCTGTTTGGCCCACAAGGTGCTAGACAGAGGAGGCAATGGAGACCCGTGCACACAGATCTTGGCAGCGGCCAACAAAGGCATCTGCTGGCTGTAGGGATCCGGCTGGATCTGGTGGAGGCTACTATCCAGAACCTAGGCTGCTGCCAACTGAGAAGTCTGCAGGAAGGAGGGTTCCAGAGAGAGTTTGGAGAACTCCTGAGCCACAGTGCCAAGCAAGAGCTGGCTCAAAGCAGAAGCAGCAAGCTGCTCTGCCAACAGAGTCTGCTCAAACTTTGGGACAGCAGTGGTGGCCAATGCAGAAGATGACAAAGTCTCCGACCGGAACCGCTGTTCCTCGTGGAGCTGTAGTTCTGCTCGCTCAAGAGAGAGTGGCAGTGTACCCGGGTCAACACAGGAACAAGCAGGATCACCAACTGCTTGCCCTGGGGCAAAGCCGCCTGAGGTGCAGAAGGGACTGCCGTTACTGCTGGTGGGGGAACAGAAGGTGTCACCTGGACCACATGGGTGCCGACACTGCCAGGGCCAAAGTACCACTGATGGCAGAATGTACCCCTACAGGTCTGGGTGTCTTCCCTCTACTTCCCCTTTGACTTTGTTTATGCATCAAGCTGTCTGACCCTGGAGCAGTGTTAGTGTCAAGAGCAGCAGTGGGTGCCTTTTAGGGTAAAGAAGGGCACTTACGATCCCCATGAGGTGATCTCTTGCCTCCCAACTTTTGACTCCCATGTGTCTTTGCCTCACTCTTCCATGTGGTTTCAAGTCTTAAGACATCTGTCACTGCAGACTGTGGATGAATCAAAGTAAGCCTCCACTCTTTCCAATCAGCCACCTGAGACTCGGACAAACCAAAGTGAGTCTACACTTTTTCTCATGGGGAGTCACAGGCAAGGACTCAATGGAGTGGGTTATTTAAGCTCAGCATTTTGGCAGCTATGACCTGCCACATATGCTTCACAAAATCTGACCGATCAAAGAGCAGCCATTTGTCCTCTCCCCAATCCTGACAATAATTGCAAGTATGCTCATGAGAGAAAACTTGACCCAACTGCAGGCAACAACCATAGCAGTGTGGATGGTCATCCCAAGCCACCATGTAGTGGTTCCCTGAATCCAAATTCTATCCATGATCAAGAACAAGAACAAGGATGTAGACATAGTGGTCTCTGGATCAACACTGATAGCCGGACTCCAAAAGGAGGCAATAGCTTGGTGTGCACTGCTTCCTCTCTCTCTGTGATTTGTTTGCCGAGATGCCATCATGATAATCTAGGTTTCAGGCCAATAGACCAGCATTACTCCCAACTATTTCAGTAGTATCCAAACACAGAAATCAGCTTCTATGTCTCGGAAGATCCCCCACACCGCTGAGAAAAGATTTTCTGCAGATTGGAACTTGTGTAAGGCATTATAGCAGTGAGTGTGAACAAAAGCTCATGGAACTTCAACTGGAGAGGCAAGCCAGTGATGGAGCCCAAAAGAGGAAGGATGATACAGGGAGTATGCCCACTGGGAGTCACCACCAGTTCCACAGGAACTAAGAGATGGCGCCACGGGACCGTCAGGTTTTCAGAATTAAGTGAGTGAAACTCAACTGGATTTCATGAGCATTCAACCCTGACATAGTGGCCTAGGGAAACGGTGGTCCAGATGTAATGCTAAGTAACTGAAGTATTTTTAAGCCCTATTGAAGTTCATTTTAACTAGTCAGATAGCTGGTCAATGTGCTCAATTTGCATACGAGGACATTTACTGTAAATATCTTCTTTCACAGTTTGAGTGGTCATAATAATTTATATTTTTGCTTCACCAATGCTTTTGTTAGAAAAGGAGTCATCCCTTCATCATTTTTAGCTCAGCTGACTTGCTGGTCAGGCTGAGCTTTTTAGGAGGCTAAGTGTGGTCTATCAATCCATTCACAATTACATTTTCGATTCTTTTTAAGAACCATCAGCCACTTTGTGGTAAAGTATCTTTGGTGGGTCGGTCTCTATAAAGTGTGTTGTTCAAATGGTCATGCTCCACTAATTCTTTTTATTTTTTATGAATTTGTCTTTTTTTGGGGGGGGGGCTAATCTTAAAAAATCTATTTCTCCAAAACTACTCGCCCAATTGCTTAGATATCACACAGGAGCACTCCTAGGGACTCTTAGTTCTTAATTGTTCACCAGGTGGAGCTGCAATTTTGTCTACGTTTTTATGAATTTTTTTTTTTTTTTGTGTTTTCACTATTTTTGACTTCATCTCCAGAACTGTCCGTCAGATTAAGCTGAAACTTGGTGAATATGTTCCTTGTGAAAGGGTCAAAAAGTTTGTTCACTTGGTGGCACTGCTGTGGATTTTTTTTATTTCTAACGATTTTTTTTTCAACTGGGGTACTTATCGGGAAATGGATCCTTCGTATTAAATACTATATATGTAAGTCAATGGGTATTCTAATGCTAATTCACAGTTTAATTGATTTTGCTTTAGGCAAATCTTAGAAATACTTATAAATGTCATATGCATTCAGCTAAAGCTCAACACAAGTCCATTCAGTTGCAACTTTGATTTTGTGAACAAGCTTAGGTCAGCTGAGCACGGGTTGTTCACTCAGCGCTCCAGTTATTTTTGTTCCATATGTGTATGTATGTATGTATGTATGTATGTATGTATGTATGTATGTATGTATGTACGTACGTACGTACGTACGTATGTATGTATGTATGCATGCATGTGGCTTAGTACTGAGAGACAGTGTTCACTCCTTGCGCCATTTATTCGATACATTTATGATTATTTAAAGATCTATGGCAATGCTTTTTGTAGATGAACACGTCTGTCTTGACTCTAGACCTACAGGACAACTGGCTTGAAGGCGAAGGCGGCAAGTATCTGGCAGACATGTTGAAAGAGAACTGCTACATTACAGAACTGGTAAGAATTAAGTTTATTCGTGCATGTGGGGCAAAGACTGGAATTGAGCCAGAGGTAACCACCCATGACTCAATTAAGCTTTGTCGTGGAACGCATTATGGTGATCGTTATGTGTTGACGACGAGACGAACAACCAAATGTTATAGGTGGGCAGCAAGTGTGGGTAACCAGGTATATTATTGTATTGGGGCGTGGGTGTTGCACATGTCTTCACATGGGTTAACAGAGAAGGTAGTTAATACTCTGGTCTGACAAATCTACGTGGTGTCGTGAAACTTTCAATTTAATAGTGTCTCTCATGTTACTTGACGACAGAAAGTTTTTTTTCTTGTTTGTTTGTTTGGTTGGTTTTTCCTTTTTGTACGAATATCAGAAGCAACAAATCTCATCGACGTTTATCTAAAGCTACTCCTGGTTCGCATTTATTTTTTCTCTTTTGCCTTTTTTCTGCTGACATGACTCAAAGATTGATCACAACAATGACCGCAAAATATAAGCGATATTGATATTCGTGAAGTTGTTGAGATCCCATATCAGCCTGTAAAATCGAAACCTGAGTGTTGCGATGCAACTAACAACCTCTTTACAAATTTACCACTTTCGCCTTTTAATGTTTTTTTTTTTGTTTTTTGTTTTTTTTGTTTTTGTTTTTTTGCTGAGAGTGCTCAAACAGATGTCTACAATCATGTTTTCACTGTTATAGTCCATAAACATAAAAATGTAGACCTGTAAGTCGATGACCCTCATCAATAGGCCTATAGATTTAAAAACTTAAATTCATGGGTCATAATCACACACACACACAAACACACACACACAAGGGGGGAAGCACATTGGATCTGTCTTTATGGGTAAAAAGGAATCATATTCCTATCATTACTGCCCAATTTTGATAAAATGACCGTCAAACTTAATTTCACAAAAAGGAGCAGTAATGGTGAAGATACAATTTTGGACACCTGTTCAGTCACTGTCTGTGAAAGTGGTTGTTCTCACCATCAAATGAACGATTAAAAATGTGTTGGGTTGTTTTTTCAGAGTGTTTATATATATGTAATATGTGTGTGTGTTTTTTTTACCCCAAGCGCGTTTCCATTGTAGCGACGAGTGAAGAGATATATTACACTATAATCTGTATCGCTTAACATTAATCATGTATTTTGTTCAGAAATCAGTTTGGTGAATACATGAGTTGACCAACCTTGAATAAAGCAAGTTTGATCTATGGGTTCAAATGTAATAGAGATTTTTAAAAAAAGCGTAATCCTTGTATCGTTACTCAATGCCCACCTGCAGATCTATTCACAAAGCGCCGAAAAACATTGATCTACACTTCAGTGAATCCACTATCTGGACCAGTACCAGGTTTCCGGGTGGTGGCTAACATTATAATAGAATTGACAATGTGCATGCATGTAACTTTTTACGGACTAACGATACTATATTGTTCAAATGTTTGGTTCATTAGTCGTGTATATACATGCTGGAATTCGTTACCATTATGTGTGTAACACTGTGAACAGGATGACTTCGATGACAGTTCAAGTCGTGGCGTCATTCAACCACACCTTACCCAAGTTTGTAAAAAAAAAAAATTGCAATAGCGGGTACTTTGAATTTTGAACTTTGAGCGACACATTCTTCATACACATAAAAAAGATTTGAAAAAGGACAGAGACAGGGAGAGAGAGCGAGTAGCTAAGCAGCTAAGCAGCTAAGACATTCAGACAACGCTTGACAGAAGACAATTTTTGCCAGGAAGTGTTTTCAACAGTGCCACCGTGAACATATTAGTTTAGTTTTGTGATCCTTGCTTCTGTAAAGACTGGAATATATATATATGCGTCAAGACTGGCAATAATTAATTACATCCTATATACATGGCCTTTAGTGTTAGGATTATACTTTTTTTTTTTTTGCTTTTGATTCTGTTTACTCTTTTTTTTATGGCCTATCAGTGTTAGTCTCTGTTGTTTTAACATTATTCCCAAACCATAACAGTAGGGTCGCAACAATACAATCAGGAAACACGTATGATATCTTTCGCGTTACATGAATAATGGCAGGAATTGCTTAGAATATCGATCGCCCTTGCTGCTCACTCGAGCTTTTTAGTTTTATTTTATGCGTATTTTTTATTTGCGATTGCTTGGATTTATAATGATTGAGGTCAATCGATGTTCTAAAGGGCAGCCCCGAGGGCCGAGGGTCTGACCGTCAAATTCCTGTCGGATTGTCGGGTCGACCCCGCCCTCCAGGGGACGCCTTATTCACCCACTTTAGTTTATATAATATTATTTCTGACTTAATTGTTCTGTATATATGTATGATCTTGATGTAGTCTATTTATTCGTATTTCCTGGATATCGATTTTTTTTTAATAAAATTATTAATCATGTTTGTCAGGAGGGATATTTCACATTCCTGCTTTACGTTAAGTGCCATTGATTCTGTATATGCACTGATCACGTGGCGATTAATTTCAGATCATCTCTGACAACAAATTAGGCACTCTAGGGGCAAGTTCAATGTGTGATATGCTTTTGGTGAATACAACATTGACAACTGTGAACCTGTCGGGTAAGTTCTGCCACCTGGCGGATGCAGATCACATTAATACTTTCAGGTGCTTGCGAACACTTCTCATATTTTCTGATATTGCCATCATGATTTTACTCATCATTGTCTGTGCCTTATGTTATAAGCTTTAAGGTGAATGTGTATAGGTATTTTGTGTAAAGGTGGCTAAACATGAAGCCTTTTATGTGAGGCTATTTATTCGGACAGATTGACATTTCCCTGGTAAGTTGTAATTGTTGCCTTAATTGCTTCCACTAAATGGCATTGTACCCATGCAACCACCAACATCGTTAAATGTGGATTTAGTTTATGTAGCAGCAGAGGGGTTGCCAAATGAACAGAATGCATAGGTTCGTGAAGCAACACGGATACAACATTGCTAGTTTGTATTTATTTATTCATCATCAGCGTTGGCGTCGTCGTCGTTGTCGTTGTTGTTTTGCCGACAGACATTTTGCGGAAGGTTTAATGGAACTGAGACAGGAGACCGACATAAATAAAGATAGAAACGGGCTTCTGACATTTTGAAATTGCACAGTTGGAAATAGGTAGTGATCATGACAGGACAACCATTAAAATAGATTATCGCATGGAAACTTTCTTTAATACTTGATGGCCCTAGCACTTATTTTATAAAGTAGTTCGGTTTAGGCTGAGCTCACACCTGTTGCAAATAGAGTTAGGAAGGCATTGTCTGCCAAAACAGGCCTATGAGTACCGGATATGCAAAAAAAAAAAAAAAAAAAAAAAAAAAAGGGCAATTTGAATGCGGTGGAAAACAAAATCGCTGTTCTTCCAATTTGTCCTGCGCATAATGCACAGAGAGAAAACATGTTTAGAATTGTCACACTGTGCATAAAAGATTTGGAAAAAATGTCTTCTTGTGATGGATTCTCTGATTTATAAGCTTGATGTCAGCCAAGAACCAAATGTACTGCTTGCTCTGGGGAAATTCTTGTACAAATGTTTCTTACTCTGTAACTATGACACGCTAGACAAGAAGTTCCTAGCTCCTATTTTTGTATTTAGGCCTATATGTAATTTCATTTTATACTAAATGTACTACTTTTTGTGGTCACATTGCTGGGACTCAAGAGTCAATTTGTTTGTAAATTTACCTGCAGTGGCAGGTCACCTGCTGTATGCTAGTACTTTTTATAAATAAGTGGGCACTTGATCAAACAAAGCATCTATACATGAGACAAGCTTCAGGGTAAGAATGTCAGTTGCCGAATGAGTTGTTCATTGAAAATATGGTTATGATCAACATTTCCACATACAATTCTCGCTGCCGATTTTCGTAATATATGTAACAGAATAGACCCAGAACTGAACATTGAAAGGGAGCTGTCAGATACAGGAGACACAGAAATCAGGGCATGGAGGCTTGCGCCGAAGAACATGTGAAAGAAGGAAACAAGGAAGGCAAAAGCTGCGATAAGAAAAAAAGTAGAAATCAGGTGTCAAATATATATGAAAGCTGAAAGAAGGCACGAAGGAATGAAAGGGCAAGAAGGAATGACAAAATACAAAAACACTTAAGGAGAATGGAGTAGAAGGTATCTCTCTTTGGAAATAAATCAATAAAAGGAAAAACAATATACGAGATTAAATATAAATCAGGAAAATAAAAAGAGGAGAGTATGGGAATTAACGTGCAGGCCAGGGACGTAGATAACTGAACATTTAGGCGTTCGGTTTAAAGCAACGGAAACGGGTATGTTCAGCCATCATGTTGAAAAGATAAAGCAGACAGTGAATCATAAAGAAAAAAAAGAAGGAAAAAATGATCAAACCCACAGCAATTATAGCTTCAGCAGACCATTTACAACTGAGATTCTTGGGGATAGATGCTGTGTGGGTCAGATATCATTGCGGTATGTGAGCTGTGGATGGAGAGAAACCAGAATGAGATGAGTAAGTGGGTCCTAGGAGCACCTTTATGTACAGCAACGGAAGAAATTCTAGGGCAACTACGATGGCACAGTATTAAGCATAAATATATGTTGAACTATTGGGATGTTTGTAATCAATCGGTGAGAACAGATGGCACAGAAAAATCTAAGAAAGCAAGTGAAGACCAGACTGAGTGGATTGAAAATATTGACAAATTGGCAGAAAGATACGATCTCTTTGGCAAGTCGTTTTGTCATTTAGTCCTCTTTGGCGATATTTTTGTATATTTAGGAATATCGCTAAAAGCAAGCGATCTTTAAATGATTCTGCCATATCGCTAAATCATACACTTTCTAAAGGGATATCGCTAAATGATTTGGCGATATCTCTAAATCATTTAGCGATATCGCTAAATAATTTAGAGACATCGCCAAATCATTTTTAGTGATATCCCATTAGAAAAGTGTATGATTTAAAGATATCGCTAAATGATTTAGTGATATTGCATATCATTTGGCGATATCACCAAATATGTCTTATTTGGCGATATCTCTAAATCATTTAGGGATATCGCTGAATCAAGGATATCGAAATCACTTAGGGATATCACTTAATGCTTTAGGGATAGCAGTAAATGAGACCATTTAGCGATATCGCCCGATGATTTGGCGACATCGCCCAATGATCTGGCGATATCCCAAATGATTACGTGATATCGTCATACAGGGCTAAATGTCAAAACGGCTTGCCTTATGTCTTAGGGAACAGATCTGTGGAAACCACTGCACAGTTCTAGAAACAAGGACGGAGGAATAAAAAAAATGGCGTTACAGAAAAAAAGTACGCACGTGGCATACAGCACAGTAGATAACTACAGAAAAGGTACAGACAGAGATGGCGGAAGGGAATCGACGCTATTGTTCCATATAAGGACAGGGGTTGTAGATATAGAGAAACGGAAACAGATATGAACAGCATGAAGTGATGGAAATGTAAGGTGTGTTGAGGGCAGGCAGATGAGATGACAGAGTAGTGACTGTCATGATGTTACACATATACAGAGCAAAGAGAAAGAACTTTCAGGAAATTACAGAAAGGGGAGCCAGGTTGGTAGAGTATTGAAGAAGTCCGGGGTTTAGCAGAGGGTGAGCGTGTAGCTTGGATCTTTATTTTAAAAGGAGAGGTCCTTGGCTGCAAAGAAGGTATAGCCCCAGAACTGCACAGAATTTCTTGATTGAGTTGTGGGATAAGAGGAAAAAATGTTAGAACACAGAACAAATGAATAATACTGAGGGGGGGGGGAGATGTAACCCCTATCAGGGCTCCCATGACAGGGTCACGTAGGGCATGGAAAATGCCATAACCTAAAGGCCGGGGAAGGGATAAATGTGAAGGTTTTTTTTTCTTTCTTTCTTATTTTTCTCGAATATTAAGAAAGGCTATCTGCTTCCGTGCAGAATCGTGGCAGATAAGCGGTGGGCCAAAGAATTATTATGTAAATTATGTGGAGACAATACACGGGCGAGTTACGCAAAATAATTTATTAGTAAGTGAATCCATCTCTCGATGATAAAAAGAGCAATGCACACGAAACACTGGCTACATATTGCTATCAAAGTTTTTTTTAGAGCAAAATAAAAAAAAAGTTTACATGATTTTGTCTCAAAGAAACTTGTGATAGCTGTCTGTAAATAGATGGCCCCTTGTTTCCTCTTTCGACACAGAGTTTCACAAATCTGAATCATTCCCGCAGGTAATGGCTTCACGGACAAAGATGCTGCATACTTTGCAAGAGCAATCTTGGTAAGTAAATACATTCACCTTGTCAACTTGAATACAACATAAATTACTCCAGATGCAACTTGATAACTGCATATCGGATTCAGTTTGGAGTAAAATCTGTTAATATCTTCATACCTTATATCATTTATGCGGAGATGTTTCGGGTATCTCAAGTGATCACCATGGATCTCATAACGTCTGTATATTTTGGTGGCGTGTATTATTTATTATTTGCATGATAAACTTGTCTGTTTTAAAACAACTGACAAAACGTTCCAAAAATATCATGTTTTACCAATGTAACTTTTTTATTGTAACGCAGGAAAACAACCAAATACGGTCACTGAATCTTAGTCACAACGAATTCAGTGAAGCGTCCGCGAGTGTGTTAGGTCATGCTATAGGTAAGTTGATGGGAATGGAAAATGGAAAGAAAACTCTGTGCCAAACTACTCTGCGGGAATCAGAAATTCCGCCCATTCATAGTCCCCCAAAGAGCCCGGATGTCAAACTTTTGTTTGTCGTTTTACCCGTATTCCATTACAGACATTCCCTTCTCCGTCTGTCTTTCGGTGCATCCAGTATCAGCAAACTTTTTTTTTTCATTGAAATTATTACTGATGTCCCACATGCAATCCCACACCCAAGCTGTGTACTCCCAGGACCCATGTTACTGAGCCGGTAATACATAAATTTTGAACTACAGCATTAAACACGGAATTGGAAACAAGTTTTTTTCGCTTGTTCAAGCAAAATCATGAGCTTGAAACATGTCAGGAAACTGAAAAATCTGAAACTTCGGCAAGCGTTCACACCCTTGAATCGACTTATTGATTACAAACTTCGTGTTGAGCCGGGTCGTTACCAAAATGAGCCATTGGATCGACATATTCGTCTGTTCTGCTCCCACCAAAGGGTTGAAAATGACGCGCATTTTTTGTTGATTCGCGTCCTGTTTAATGATATAAGAGACACTGTCTTTGGCCAAACCACAATTCTCCACAGGAATTTATTTTGACCATTTAAATGTAAACACAAAATTGAAAATTCGCATGTTACCAGATGAAAACACAGCCTTTCTGGTTATCAACCTTGTTTACAAGAACATGCAACGACGTCAAATGAGCACAGATTCCCGTTTCTGTTTTCAGTCATTATGTATTATATTGTTTAGAGAGATTGCTTATATATGATTTAATATAATTTCAAATGTATATTTATATAACCACGAGCCCGTTAGGGCGGAAAAGGGTGAATAAAAGCTTGGAAACAATATGATCATATTCAACATGTACATTTGAAAGACAGGTTGCCAATGTTAGGGCTATCGTTACAAAAAGGGAGTTATCAACTGATTCTTGTATGAACGATGTAACTAGTTTATAGTTTAAAATACAGGTTCAAAAGAGCGAGTGTCAGATTTTGTTGGATGGTCGTGGCCTATTTGGTTATTTTGACAGTTGTGTAATAAAAAAAATTCACAGTGATCCTCATAACCGCTTTGTTTTAAGTAACAAAGGTAAAACATACTTAAATGTTTTTCATCTTTTGTATTTTGTTAGGTGAAAATGAAAACATTGAAACCCTTGACTTAAGCTGGAATCACTTTAGAAGGAAAGGAGGTGTTGAAATTATTGATGCAGTCAAGGTGAGTAATAGAGTATCATAGTAACGAACGTTGAAGCAATCAGATCAGCAGAGGAAACTGGACTTGATGCTCGCGTATTTTACGTTTCAATGCAGAACGCGATGGTGCTGCCCCAGAGTTAGCCATCAAGATTTTCGAAACACAGCCATGTAACAGTGTGTTAACATGTGGTAGCTGCTGAAGCAGTGAGCATATATATATATATATATATATATATATATATATATATATATATATATATATATATATATATATATATATATATATATATATGTATGTATGTATGTATGTGTGTGTGTGTGTGTGTGTGTGTGTGTGTGTGTGTGTGTGTGTGTGTGTTGTATGAATGTTATGCAGACATATAGTAAATTCGGGTATATTTTTTTTGCACATTTACATTTTATGTGCCGTTTGTTTTGCTTTTTTTTTAAATTATTCAAGTGTACACGCATGTGAAATTAATGAAAAATATTTGTTGCTTGTTGGTAGAGTACATAACGGGCTTTTCATTCTACACATTTCAGAGTGTTGTCTTTATCAATATAAAAGAATTGAAGGTTGGTAGAGTACATAACGGGCTTTTCATTCTACACATTTCAGAGTGTTGTTTTTATCAATATAAAAGAATTGAAGGTTCAACAAATTATCTTATGCAATGTATTTGATTTTAGGGAAATACCAGATTAAAATCTGTAAATTTGTCGTGGAATGGCCTGGGAGACGAAGGTGCCGTGGGCGTGGGCGAACTGCTCAAAGTCAACAATGTGATTCTACATTTGGACATATCCTGCAACAGATTTTCGTCAGAGGGCGCTGCATTTATTTCCAAGGGTTTGACAGCCAATGAAACATTGAAGACATTCAGGGTTTGTGCATGTCTGGTATTCTCATATTCGTGTGTTACAGGAAATCATATTAACTCACTGGTGAGATTTCAAGTTGTTGTTAAAGACCCCTTTGGTGTTTTACTTTGAAAACGGCGAAGAGAAACAACAGGGTTCTGGTAGCTATTAAAAAGTCAGAAAGAAAAAAAATGCCCCACATGTGTTCACGGTGCCTTGACGAGGAACCACGTTTATCAATTTTGAATGATACATGTGCCGCATAAAACAGTGCCACTTCATATTGAACTACCTTGTAACCGGTCCTCATGACTCCAGCTGTTCAGGGCGACTTGGTTGGCTCAATGCGCGATGCCCTGGTGTAAGTATCTGCTACCAGCATACCTTTATGACTCAACCCACATGGCGCACACGCCGATGGCAGATAGGGTGACACGCTGGCGTCTCTTAATAAATCTACAATATAAGTAACCCTCTCAGTTTGCCATAATATTTGTGCGCATTTACCAGCATACATAAGAATGATCTCTGCATCAAAGAGATAGTTGCAAAGTAAATCTTTCCTGGGGGTGGCACATCCGTGTCATGTAAAAATATTGTAACGTAAAGAAAAAGTAACTTAGCAGGGTGTTCCGTGTGTTATCACCCCAAGCTTATCGCTGCAAAAATGAGACGTTAATGTTCCCAAGCAAGCGCAAAATAACATATGACAAATACATTCTGTTTGAGGCGTGACCTGCTCCAGGACGATATTTTAATGAAGGGGAGAAAGGGGTATTTTTCATGATCTTTATTGATAATTTTTAGTTTATGTGGATTGTGAATTCAAGTAAAGTAATAATTGCGCTTGTGAAATTTGACTCAGTGTCTCAATAAATCATGAACAACTAGAGCACCTTTCTTTTTTGTTTTAATCCATGTCCAGGACCCGCTACATCTGTACATCATAGGTAAAAGGGGGTTAAGGCGGCGTGGGTCCCAATACATTGGTGCAGGAAAGAAAATCCCCCCTCCCCTGAAAAAAAAATGAGAATGCTCTAAAATAATGTGCAGTACGAAGTATAGAAAATAAGAGAGCTTCTAGTACGCTTGTGTGGAAAACAAACTGCCCGAGTACGCCATACGGAAATACCCGTTACCCTCTCCTACTAGATGAATAAGCAAAAAAAAAAAAAAAGATATTTAGATATCTTGTAGACTTTGTAACCCTTACTTTGTAGTCTATTGATGTCTTTATTTCTTGCATGTACATTATATATATATATATATATATATATATATATATATATATATATATATATATATATATATATATATATATATATATATATATATATATATATATATATATGTATATATATGTATATACATACATACATACCTTAGGGATGTAGTTATGTCTGTGTCCCAACACAGACATATTGTTTTTCTAGGAATTGTTTCTTTCTTTCTTCTTTCTTTCTTTACAGGCAAATTTGTCCAACATTTGATTTGAAAAGTATTATACGTAGAAACTCCAAACTTGGCACAATTATACTTCTATAGATGAAGTTTCGCCTTTTTAAATCTTCAATATCTTATGTACTATAGTACATGTGGATACGAGTGTATAGGAGTTCGATCACAGCAAGGTCATCTGAAATGTCCAGCTCAAAGATTATGTCAAGGTCAAAGTCAATTTCCGGTTAAAATGTCATTTTAAAGGTCAAGGTTCACTTCAGATAGAGGTCATTTCAAGGTCAAAGGCCACTTTCGATGGTGAATTTCTTCTGGTCATATCTTGGTCAATTTTTATCCAATTTTGATCATGTTGAACTCAAATTGTAGCTATTTTAACACTGCACATTTTTAAAACTTGCATGTGACCTCTAAAGGTCAAAGGTCAACGTCATTTGGACCTTTGAAAGTTTTATCCAGCCATAACTCTGCCAACTTTCATCCAATTCTAACATGTTGGACTCAAATTGTAGGTATTGCAACACTGTACATTTTTGCAATTTGCATGTGACATGTAAAGGTCAAAGGTCAAGGTCATTTGGACTCTGAAATTTTCATCCAGCCATAGGCTGAATGGAATGTGAGGTACCAAAGGACAAAAGTTGTAGCATTTAATATTTACAACTTTTGAAGGCACAGAGACAGATTTGCTTTGAAGCAAATCTTCTTTTCTAGTTTTACTTCTTTCCACATATTTTGGTGTTCATATGAGGCTGAGTGTTGTAAAACCAAATCAAATAAGGAAGATACTATAGCCTAGTGACATAAAGGTCAAAGGTCAAAGTCATTTGGACTCTGAAATTTTCATCCAGCCATAAGCTGAATGGAATGTGAGGTACCAAAGGACAAAAGTTGTAGCATTTAATATTTACAACTTTTGAAGGCACAGAGACAGATTTGCTTTGAAGCAAATCTTCTTTTCTAGTTTTACTTCTTTCCACATATTTTGGTGTTCATATGAGGCTGAGTGTTGTAAAACCAAATCAAATAAGGAAGATATTATAGCCTAGTGACATACAGTACATGATTTTGTCACTGTGATCCAGATACTTAACCTAGTGACATAGTTTTCTAAAATAAAACACTCCAAGTTGAGACCCAAACTGGAGTCCATTCCTAGTACATTTAAAACAGATCTAGTCAATAGTTTTTGAAAATACCATATGTTTATGCTCACAGGTATCAATGCTGACATGAATACTTTACAGATCATTATGTAATTAAAAAAAAATAAATAAAATCAGGAAATGTGAGCAGCATCAAGGCCATGCAATATGCATTGATCAAAAGATATGAGACTGGTTTCGGATACAAGTTAATTTTAACGGACGGAAGGACGGACATTAAGAATTCTATTTAACTCTTGCGTGGGCATAAAAGCTTCTTTCCACTCTTAGTAAGGGGGTGATCTTTTTTCTGCATGTGGTACCCTATGTATGGTTTTTGTCTCATTTTTGAAAATCCCGAAAAATGTCCCACTGTTGAGAAAAAAAACAACAACTAAAAATTCATTTAAAAAATCAGCCGTTGGTCTAATTTCCATGAAATAAAAACTGTTTTCTTCCCTTTTGAGAGATCTTACATTTGAAATATGTTTAAAATGGGTTGCAACATTAGAAACTTTCTATCTGTGGTACCTACTCCTACTCCCTTCCGCGTTCAATAATTCCAAACTGATAATGATAATCCAAGTAAAATTTTATACATATATATATATATATATATATATATATATATATATATATATATATATATATATATATATATATATATATATATATACATATAAATATATATATATATATATATATATATATATATATATATATATATATATATATATATATATATATATATATATATACATATACAAAACCACGTACATATACATGCTTATTGGGGTTCTTATATTTGACCCGCAGTAAATATTTGAAATTTTCATTTCAAGTTGTTCCTCATTAGTGGACATTCACAATGGTTGCTGGTGCGGGGGTATGTTTTTGAGTCATCTTTGGATATTACCTCACCCTAGTTAAATATTGACACATATTCCAACACATTTCACCGTTTACATCACGGGTCTGCATGGTGTGACCCTGTATGGATTCAATGTTTTAATAGTGCAGGTATGCCCACCTTTAAATGCAGCTTAATATAGTAGTCTGCTTTTGGCATTCTTCCGCCAAAAATGTGCTTAAATTTTTCTCCTGATTTTTTCATCACCTCTGTTATTCTTGTTAAATATGATCACAACATAAACAGCTTCAGTTCTTGTGCATAAAAAACTATTTCATGATTGGGCTAAATCATCTGTCTTGTTACGTATACAATTACCTGCGTATGTATATATATATATATATATATATATATATATATATATATATATATATATATATATATATATATATATATATATATATATATATATATATGATTTGTGAATAACTGGACTGAGAAATTTTATCTGCAGAATCATTCAAGCAATTTAGTTTTGGATATTTATTTTATGACTCGTAAATCCCACGCCATTGCTTGGTGGTGGGCGTACATGGCCGCAATGGCTACCCAGACAGTGATCTTACATGCCTTTGTATTAAACAATGTCATGGCTGTTTTGCATTAAATATGTGACTATATCCTGTGTAATTTAGACAACTGGGAATATTTTTTTTTCTTTGACAGTTAGGAAAAAACGCTATAGGCACAGTAGGGGCACTGGTCATTCTGAATGCTATCAACAATGAACGGAGTGTGCTTACCACCCTTGATTTATCCGTAAGTTGTCATGCTTATTGCATACCTTAACCCTCTTTGTGTGTGCCACAAAATTAAGCGATGCTTTGATCATACACTAGATTTATTTGTACGCTGCTCACCCAGACTGTTGGAATTTATGGTCCGTTACTGTAAAAGAAACTCAAAGGGCTATTGTTTCAACTTGAACGGTGAAGCTTCGTAAGTGGCCGACGCGTATCACTAGATTCGAGTGTATCTTTACTGTAGAATTTTGCCTTTACCAGGGGCTATATACCGGGAAATGTTGTTGCCCCAGGTTTGTTGCCAATCGTACAGTGCAGTTTTAAAAGCTAGGGTTTAATGGTGTAGTCCCATGTATTAAAGTGGTTACACAATTTAATTTTGATGAATAAGCCAAGAACTGACTGCTGTTAGTTTTGGTAAATTTTTTTTTTTTTGTGTTTTGGATGAAATTTACTATTTCAGTAGGAAATGAGTGAAAGAAATATGAAGTTATGCTAATTTATACTGATGCAGTCTGGCTGATCATCGGTACGAATATTTGCGTGCTGCAAGTTCTGTTTATTACGGACGAGGCCACATCAGCACCCTTGCTCTTACAGTGGCCAGCGCCCATCTTTTTCCAAAATATTTGCTGAGCGAGTGATTTCTCAGACTCGAAACTTTGTACGTTTAATTGGCCCAAAGGTTTGTGTGAGCAATAAGCATTAATAAACAGTGAGAAATTCCTCAAGTTTTGAAAAAAAACGGCGATGTCAGCACGTTTTTTTTTTTACAGAAAGGAACGACTGTTCAGCTTTCAGATTTGTATATACTTTCTTCCGTACAGGAAATATGGGTGGACAAAGAATTCGACAAAACAGAGCAAGATATGAAACAGAGTCGACAGATAACCATAATTCATGCAGGACTTCTGGGAAATTACGTCATCAAGGGACCTCAGAAGAAAGATAATGGTACACTTGCAGTTTAGCATCCTTATGAAAAAAATATGCCAAAGTTTATATATCAATAGTTTTAAAAAATAACATGTGATTCTAGTCGTCATGGAACGTCAGATTGAGTTGATTGGGTGATAGGTGACACCCAAAACCCCACTGAGGTTTAGGGTCAGTCCCCCACTAAATTCCATTGAGGAAAAATCCAGAAGCCATAACCATAAATTTTCTCTTAAGTCTGATAAAAAAAAAAAAAAAAAATCTTGAGCCCAAGTCATTATTTGATTACAACACCAAAATTGACTGATATTCGGTTTTTATCTGTGTGTGGGTTTTTTCTTTTTCTTTTTCTTTCTTTTTTGTTATTTTTTTGTTTGGTTTTTGATTATGTTTTTTCTTGTTTTCATTTGTTTTTCCCTTGTGTGTGAAATAAAAAAATGTCAATAGCATCTATTTTCCCATCCTGTTTAATATCTAAATTGGATGGAGTCCTTTGTGAATATATCTGCAAATGTTACTGCGTCTACAGCATTTTACAGCCATAATGGTACTTACTTATTTTCAATTTTTGCTTAATGTTTCAAAATAGTTGAATTGTTTTTAGTTTAAATTGAAGTGTAAAGAACCTTAATTAGAATATGCAGCACATGTGACAGTGACTTTATAAACGACATCGCACATATACATTGAAGAGGAACTTTTTTTCTGAGATCCCTTGAATGTTTTATGGTGAGCAAATGTACAAATCACAAATATTAATTTGAAAAATTACTGTGATGATTAATTTAGATGTGTTTGGCTCCGGGGGTGGAGAGGATGGAGAGGGAAGTTTAGAAGACTTCCTTAAGAACGATCCTATGGCTATTTTAAAAAGATATGTTGACGAAAAAAATCTTCGACTATTGGATTTATTCAATCAATTCGACAAAGACAAAAATTACCGTATTACCCGTGAGGAATTTCACCGTGGCATCCGAGTGAGTATTGCTTTGTTTTTATTCACTTCCGTATTTTCAATTAGGTTTGAGTGCATTGCAGCAATGTATTAATCCCGTGATTCTCTTGGATCATGGTTTATTCAAACACAGAATCACGCTTCACAACCATAGCATTTCACGGTTCACGATAAATATTTAGCAAACAATTAACGGAAAATAGAAATTCTCTATCACGATCTGAAAAGATACTTTTTTAATGCCCTTTCTAGTCCGTATTTATGACTTTTGTATTTTCCCCACCTTTTCTCTCACCGCCCCTAGCTTTTGTAAAACACAAAAAGAGTTTTAGTTTTTTTTTTTGATGAGTATATATATATATATATATATATATATATATATATATATATATATATATATATATATATATATATATATATATATATATATATATATATATATATATATATAAGCTGTATCAGTTTGACACCGCGGGTCATGTTCAGTTCCCCAAGCTTGTTACAGAAAACCTAAACAAGACACGACCAATGTTAAGTGTCTGTAAACTTAATAAGCGGTAAGATGTAGGTACATAGCAAAATAAGTTAGGATAAAAAGGCTTAATTCACCACATTTGAGCACAACTAATAAACTAATAAATAACAACAGAATCATGTTCAATACTCGCCGGACTAAAATAGATTTGTCACTTTTAATTTATTGATGAAATGCCTTTCTGGGCATCAACGATTTACTAGTTGCATGTTTAAATAGCAGTTTACATGCTAAATATGATGCTGGAATGTATAAAATTTGTATTTGACCATAATATTCTGTATATTTCTTTAGTACAAGTTTGTAGATGGCCCTGTTTTTTTTCAAACGACTCAATTTATTCAATTTATCTCAGCTGTCTTGTACGTACTCGTACACCCTCGTGTTCTCATGCATGTCAGTTTGAAGCGTTGTACACGAATTCCAGCAAGTGTGTCCCCCTCTTTAATAAATCAACTTCAGGCCAAAATTTGTGGTTTGGCGTGTGGGCATCACAACACGCCCTCGGCAAAACGCTTGTAGTAAAAGTGACAAATATGAAGGCGAATTACCGGTGAAGGCGCCAAGTTGCTCTTATTAGATGCCTGTGGCACGGGTCAACGCTTGCTCGGCCCACCTTAAATTGATCAAAGCATTGTAAAATCGTCTGGCCTGTACCTAGTACAAACTGGTCCAAGATAGGATTAAGTTATTAAAATTATTTTTTTTAGGTTTGCGCACAAACAGACCTTGTAAACATGTTATATTATGTTTCACTTTGACTCGTCCGCGGGGACAGGTGGGAAATGCAGGTTAAAATGGATCAGTTGGTAACTATGTGCCACTACTTTTTAAGTGCACACGAATGAAAGCAGTCTGAAGGAGACTCGCAAGTGCTGAAAAAATGAAGAAAAAATACAGTGGAATGGCTATTAAATGTCACATCCGACATGATCAATGAGATAGTGGATGGAATATTATGTGATGTGTTGTAGTTTGTAGACCAGCTTGTAGACTTTGCATCACAGCACAAGGTTGAATGTTGCTACGTTCGCATCTGTTTTGTGTATCATTATAGAGTTTAATAATGGATTGTCTCGAAACCATTTAACATATTTCAGCATTTATTTCTTTGATGACAGATAAATAAATGAATAAATGAATCAATGGATGAATAAATAAATAAATGAATGAATAAATGAATGAATGAATGAATAAATAAATAAATAAATAAATAAATAAACAAACAAACTTTCTGCTCAGGTCCTTGTCTTTGAAACGTACCACAACACCTAAGTCTTTTGCTACCACAAATGTTGCGACAATAAATCATAAATGTATATTTTGCAATCAGATAAATCAAATGTTGATAGACATTTCCACGTTTTCCGGAAAGACACAGTATCGTGCATAGATGTTACTATCATACGGAATTTGGGGTTTCTGGGTTTTATGGTGTCTGAAAAAACGTAGACATAAGGGGCGTAAAGAAAGAAATAGAAAACCAAAATATCCGTTTTGACACGCAATCATACCTAAGGCTAAGTCACGCACTTATCATGCACACTCGCAAATAGTTTCATGCCATTTTTAGTGCTGTAATCAATGTACTAGGGTATAATTTATACAAAAAGGAAGAACAATTACATACGTGAATATATGGGGGTGCAGTTAAAACTAGAAAAGAAAGTTTGCTTCGCAGCAAATCTGTCTGGGTGCCTTCAAAATGAGAACAGTTTGAAATTCTACACTTTGCCATTGTTCAACATAATCTAAATTTTGTATATTAGCCTAATATGCAAAAATTCAAATCCTACAGCTTTGGTTTTTGGTTCATGAGATGTGGCCATGTCACAAACTTATAAACTGAAGTTTGAATGACACCACTATCTATAATAGTTTTGAAGCTATTCAACATCTTAACTTTAGAGAAATAGATTAATAAGTTTTTAATATATATTGACTGTTAGATTGTTATGCACATAGGAATAGCATAGTAGTTTAAGAAAATTTAGACCATTCTGTTCATTTAGTTTCTCCATAGATACACGTGATAAACTGCTTTATTTGAATATCAACATTGTTAGGGTATACAATACATCATTGCAGATCTTTTAGGTACGGGCTGGACAAATCAATGATAAGTTTGTCTGCTTTCAGTGATATACATGTGTTGTAGTTCAGGTATATGTCTTTGAGAGTGGAAGATTTGGAAGACCTTGTGTTTTTGCACTGTATTTTGAGCTATTTGCACTGGTACATAGTGTACAACATATGCCAATCTAGCTGCCACAATAATAGCTGCTTATTGAGATGGTACTTTTTTTTGCCGCTGCACGGTGCTGACTGTCCTATTCTCACAGCTTCGCGGAAGCAAGAACAGTCTAGTGGGGTCACTTTTCTAGAGCGCCATATTGTCCTCATAGGGTTAACATGGCGAAATTACAGGGGAAGTTTGAACTTGTTTATTTCTGTGAGTTATGCGTGGACACTGATATCAATATGCCAGTACATAACTGTAAGGTGCCTGGTTGTACTTCAGATAGGAGAAAACATAGGAAATATGAGAAATACCCGTGGATGGAGGGTGTAACTTTCCATAAATTTCCGTCCCCCAAGCAAGAGGCTAGTAAACACCGTACTTGGTTAAAAATTGATCAGGCGCCCAGCCAAATCTACCAGATCTTTCTTGTTGTACTTCAACACCTCGTTGTTTTAGGAAAGTTTTCAACTCGGCAACTTTCATTTTGCCGAATCTTCCCTTGGAATTTTCTCACAACACTGCCGCCGAATACATGTTTACATCAACGCACTTGACCCCCTTCTGACTGCAGGGTTTCCTGCCGCGGGACAGTGCAGAGTTCGCTGTCCAGTAATGATTTCCCTGACCTATATTGAGCCGCATTTAGTGTGACCCCAGGCAGTTCATCGCTTGGCAACTGGTACATGCGCATAGACAAAAAACTACTTTGCGATACCTGGTGTACCAATTCAGTACCACCTCAATTAGAAGCTATTGTCAGTGTCTTGCTATTATGATGCCAGAAAATATATAGCCTGATACAACAACTCTCAGTATCCTGCAACAACAGTGCTCAATATATATGGTGCTAGAATATATAGCCTGATACAGCAGTGCTCAATATATATAGCCTGATACAATGGTGGTTAGCGTTTTGCAACAACTCTCAATAGTGCTCAGCAGCTCTCAACAAAACTCAGTATAAAGTTCTCAATAGCTCTCAACAGGTTTTCAATGTGCTCAATTGTACTGAACAAATCTCATTTGTGCTGACTACGTATCAAAAGTTTTACAACAGCAGAGTGTGTAAAACAGAAAAGTCAGTTTCCCTTTATCAGTTTTCTTGTACAGCTAGTCAGTGGATGAAGCAGATCAAGCCTCTGGAATCAAGTGACCTTCATGATAAATGAGGTTATCTGTATCCAACCATCAAAGAGCACTCAGTCATTACATAATGCAGGACTGCCTGAAGTTTCTCACTAGGTTGCTTGCATATCACCCACTGTGAGCTTATTGTCAAGTGCATCAGTAGTCTGGCTTTCAAAATAGGTTGTCACTGGCAGTGAATGCTTCCGTAGAACACTGTCTGTAGCTTTTGTCTGGTGTTGCAGAAATCTTTCAGCAAAGCCTCACCTTTAACACAATATTTAAACCACCAAAAGACTTGTTTGAGCACCTGCAAGAACTGGCACCAGGAATGTACACAAAGCAGGCTGGGGTAATATATGCACTAGGAGCTGTCCAAGAAGGCCTCATATGTTTTTGAAAAATAACACCACTTGTTCTGTGGCCCCGCTAAAAAATTGCCAGTAATTAGCATAATTTTAAATTCTAGAGGGTCAGCCCTTCTGGGCAATATGGATGAGTATGTGTGCATGTACGTGTACATTATTCATACATGCACATATACATGTACAGTGTATACATATTATATTTCAAGAGGAGGTGTATACATGCAATACAACACTGTCTTTCTTCCTTTATTACATGCAATCTTGGAGGAATCATCAACTAACTAATCAAGAAACTACATGTACATGTACCTGTGAACCAAGACAAGCACATATACTGTCCCACTATTGGCCATAAAGAACAGGCTTCATCTCACTGGTTATAAGAAAACAAAGACATGGACGTGTCCACTGTGATGACAAAAATTCACACATTTTTCAAAATTCACAAAGTTGTGAAACACAGTTATTGAGGACTGGAAGACCATACTTTTGTTGGTCTGGCCAAGTAGTCTATTTTTCACAGAGGGTTCACTCAGGCTTGTTCTGCCTAGAAGTCCAGAGGCTGGCTGTGTTCCCTTGGGACTGATAAACTCAGCAGACTGACATAGCCTCAGACAAAAACAGACCAGCTAGAATACCAGTCTCAGTCATGGTGCACTGACAGCTCTGTGCAGCACTAGTGGGAGCTATAGGCTGCCCAGTCCATATGGCAGCATGGAGAAGATCTATTCATGCATGAACAGAAAGAGATTCTCTGTAATTTATTGAGAGCCTCATTACACAGTTGTTGGGAGTCCCCCTCCCCCCTCCCGCCAGTTGCTACAAGACCCAAACCTTGCACATCATACACCTAGCATGCATGAATGGAAGGCTGCCTATGAAACAGGTTCAAGCTAATCAATTATGAATGCAAAGTGGTTGCCTAGCACCATGGAGGTCAAGCAATAGGTCAACAAGCAGTTGAAGGCCTACGTGTGTGGATTGTGGAGAAATTTGGTGAATTTAGCATACATTAAAATTCCCCAACTTTTGTTTGCATGCTATTGGATTTGCCTGTTGTCTCAAACCTATATGTACAAGTTAGAAATTTGTGTCTATCAATAATGTTTTTGAAGATATAGAGTTTTCAAAATTTTAATTGCCCCTCATTTGCGTACTTTTTATAATCATGACTATTCCACACCAAAAGAAAGAAAGAAAGAAAGAAAGAAAGAAAGAAAGAAAAAAAGGAAGAAAGAAAGAAAGAGAGAGAGAGAAAGAAAGAAAGAGAGAAAGAAGAAAGAAAGAAAGAAAGAAAGAAAGAAAGAAAGAAAGAAAGAAAGAAAGAAAGAAAGAAAGAAAGAAAAAAGAATTCTTGGAAAAACAAAATGTCTGGGTCTGGGTTGGCACCCAGACATTATTAATGCACGTCTGCACCTTATTTGGGAATAGAACTCTCCATGATGATGAAGGATCGACAGGTGACCAAATATGAAAAAGTCAAAACACGATACAAAAACAGCTAAATTATTGTCGACATTGTCGTTTCACTTGTAAATTGTGACATATGGGGTATTCAAAGATAATTACACAGGAAAGAAATCTCTGCATATAAATCTTGTCTGCATTAAAATTATGAATCACAGATTCACAAAACTTGACGGACACCTGCTTAGGTCAAGGCATATGTCTATAAACATATGCTTGAATAGTCAATAATCTGCCCTGTGGAATCATGTTTCGGCCAACATTCTGCAGTTGCACATAGGACAAAATAATTTATTCGCAGCAAAAAAAAAAAAAAAAAAAAGGAAACTTTTGCATGTCGTTGTAATATTTGGTGATAGTTTTTTTTAAGTTAATAACTGATGTAATTTTGATTTAATCTTGCGATTTGTTGTTTCATTTTTGCAGCAAGCTAAGATAGGCATGACAGAAGAACAGATTGATGCTTTGATAAGAAAGCTGGACGTGGTTGAAGCAGACGGCATGATTGACTACAGGTTATCATTGATTCAATATTAGCCCATTCTTCTTGAAGCCACCTAAAATGCCCGAATGTCAAATATCTTCTACGTCGATGTCTTTTGTTTAAATTTTCCCTAATAATAAGATATTTCAAATGGCAGAAACACAATAATGTCAGCTTGCTCCAGGTCAAGCTTTTTTTTTTTCTGCGTGCACTGAGCCTTTAGCGGGAAAAAAAACTGTTCACTCAGTCTCATTATGACCAAAAAAAAGTTTAAATTATTTCGCAAAATTTATGTTATGTATTTCATCTGCTATCCTTGTATGTCCAACTCATTTAGGGGAAATGACGAGGCGATATTTGGCAGGTGCATGGATCCACAGTAAAGTTGTCGAGGTAGTCAGGTCCAATATGAAAAAGTTGGTGGTTGTGGGGGGGGGGGGGGGGGACACAACAGCAAAAGAAAACAAAAATCGTCAGTGCTCGAAACAAAAGGTATATAAATATCCGGAATTGATGACAGAATTCGAAGAAAATTCTTTAAAGTATTAAAGAGAAATGAATTATTATCGATATGAAAATGTTAAACATTTTAAGGTAACGATCTCGAGGGATAACAAGGATGCTGACTATCTTTTTCGTATTGTGACACGTAAAAGTCCAGCAATCTTGATTTATTGATAATAAGAACACCACCAGCAGTTGAATTATAAAAATACATCAGTAATTTACATTTTAATATATGGATATCGTTTTCCTCCAACTGAAGAGCAATCCTCAGACTGATTCTTGTTTTGTCGGTACTCAGAAAAACACCCGGAGAAAATAGATTCAAAGGATATAATATTATCAATTGAGTACCTTGTTGAATTTAAAGACTTTCGATTTGTTTGTTCTGATTATATTAAGAGTGAAATTCGAAATTCTGCGACAAAACTTTCATTATTTTACATCTTATTGATGAAAATATTGTTAGCAATGGGTTTGATATATATATATATATATATTTACAAAACGTTTTCAGTGTTAGTTTTCTCCATTAAAAACTTTGGAATTAAGTGTCATGTTGCTAATATTTTGATGGGAGTGATAACAATTCTTACCTTATATGTTAAATCAATTACATACAAATTATATTTAAGTTTTGAAGTTCATAAGGAAATAACAGAAACGAATTCTTACAAATTATAGCCTTAGCTGAGAACGAAAATTTCGCTGCTCATATTTTAATTTAAATTACGACACATATGATTGGATATGATTGGGTCAAATTCTTGAGAGTATGCGAGGTCGCAGAATATGACCAATACACGCACGTGGCCGTACCACCCTCTTTGATTCTCGGGTCTAGCTAGTCGGGTCAAATCTTTTCCTTTGACATCAGAACTTTGGGTTAACTCTATTCCATCATTTGTTCCAGTTCTTTGCTCCCAGATGTAGGACCCCGCTGAGCACTGAGTCAGAATCAAGCGAATGCTTTTATATCCCGCAAATATTCAAGATCCGGTTTTTACGATAACAACTTTTGTTGTTGTCGCAATTTTAAGAAATAACAACTATCAGGCATTACAAGCATGTGTAATTTTATCGATATTTATGATGTATCTAATAAAATGTTTTCTTTTCACTTTCTCTCCACATCTTTCTTGTGCTTTTGGATTGTCAATAACGTTGCTTCCACACTGCACGATGCTTGATTAATTTTTCCATTCGTAACCAAATTAACATCAACGCTACATATTTTTACAATACCATCTTCGTATTCACCTGTCCTTACCTTTTGTCATCTTTGTAATGAATTCATGCTGATGGGGTGCTTGTAAAATCTAACTACGGTGCTTCCTTATAAACACTGTCGTCCAACAATTTTCATATACATCCATACACCACAAAAACTCCGTTCTATAAATTTGATAAACACTTCTTACTCTTTACACACTCTCGTCTAACAATTTTGATGAACACTCGCACGCCTTACACATTACCATCTAACAACTTTAACACTCCTGCTCCTCAACTACTGCCATTTAATAATTGTTATAAACACTGGCACGCCTTAAACACTCCCATCTAATATTTTTTTAAAAAACAATTTGGGTACTCAACTCTCTCTGAACGCTTCCTTCAATTTTAACTCATACTCCCTAAATACTCCCATCTAATACCCTGGCACCTCCTATACACCATCGTCCAACAATTGGAATTAACACTCCTACACTTTCATTGCATGGTTATACTATTTTACAAATGCTATCTGCCTGCATGACACGCCGGCACGCACTCGTCCTTTATCACTTTAATCCCATCTTTGGCACAAATCTAACATCTCTCAGGGAAATGGTGTTAGGCAACAAGGAACTCATAGATCAGACAAGAAAACTATCGCATCAGATGGGAGTGAACTCGGTTTCCCTGATGAGGGCTGCTGGTGAGGCTTCGCCATCAACACATCCAATATTAGGTGTCCCGGAGGAACAATGAACATGCCAGAGCATTATCTGACACTCGGCCACCCGACAGGCACGGGGTAGCACAAGTACATATACCTGATATCTCCTTGCTGACATGCTTTGCACCCTTACTCATGCTGTATTGTCTGGGAACAAATGATCAGTGTTGCCTGAAAAGTGAACCGTGTTGGTTGGTAAGGGTTCACCAGTGTTGCCAAACCCGTTATCTGCTCAACAAGCAAGGATGACGCGAAGATGGTGGAAATGAAACCACGGATCTAACATGTCAGTTTATACCTCCACGATGACACTGACACTGGGCTTATGGTAACAATGCAAACTGGCAAGGAATTATCATGGCGAAAACGCGTTAAGATCATACATTTGTTTTGTTTGACGGTCAAAACATTACCTTAAGAGGGCAAGTTCCAATACCGTTCACATTGCTTATGATAAACGTTTTAATGAAATATGTATGTTAGCGCCATGCGGCACACGTATAATGAATAAGTTTATGTCGCTTCGTGCAAACAGCCAGCATATTCATCTTTAGAGGCGAATATTGACGTCATAAGAAAACACACACACACACACACACACACACACACACACACACATATATATATATATATATATATATATATATATATATATATATATATATATATATATATATATATATATATATATATAGTCCTCTGCAGATAAATCATTGACGCCGCAATGGTATCATTAGGTAAATGTATATTCTTTCTTGCAAATGAATCAATGACGTTATCAAGCCAATATGAAAATATATATCCAGTGTATTATTCATATGTACGAGTGAATTTTTCACATTACGGTAATAGCAATAAATATAAATTTATATTCACCTGTGCAAGTGAATCACCGACGTCATGGCAGGACCAAAATATAAAGTACATGTATGTTCACTTTGCCAAGGGAATCATTGACTTCATGATACGAACACTGGGCAGAACAGAATACTGTTTTGCCACAAATGCTGCGAAAAACGATGCAAATAAAACAGCTGTATGTGACAAGGAAGTATAAAAAGGTAGACATTTTTTAAAAAGACGCTGGCATTTGCTTAATGTCGTGCGATGGGATAAATTTAATCACATTGCCCCCGCAATGTCACTATTTGCCATGGACACAGACGACAAATTATATAACACAAGGCAGCAAACATATGTGCCCATAAAATTATCATTTAACAACCGAACTTTCAAAGTGTCTTTATTTCATTACACATGTACATTCATGTCATGTCTGTCCGCGCGTCTGTCTGTCTGTCTGTAAGTATGCATGCATGCATGTATGTATGTATGTATGTATGTATGTATGTATGTATGTATGTATGTATGTATGTATGTATGTTATAGACTTTACCGCTTGCCCAGGAGTCGCTGCAGGCGTATCCACTTATCGAGGATTGCCCTTGACAGAAGTCATCGGGCTGAGGTCAAGAGCAATCCTAGGTCCGTGGATGCGCCTGCGATGACTCATGGACAAGTAGTAAAGGCTACTCTATGTTCCGAGGTAATTTGCTTACAATTCTACTTATTGTGCCACTCTTTCCTCAACTGCCAAAGCTACAGACAGGCATACACTTCAAGTTCAACTAGGTCGTCAAGGACATCTCACAACGACCTGCAATCATGTTCTCTGATAAGGTAACCCCTGGCAACCAGATAAACATATCATAAATATGTAAAATACCCTTACCAAACCAGGTTTAAAACAGTTTTGTATCATGATCAGTATGCCGAAACTCAGATAGTTGAAATAATCTAAAAAGATCTTTCAAACTATTTTTGATATTATATATTTAAAGGCACCTTGAATGGCGTTATAAATATGTTTATATGAAACGCTGTTTTTTTCCCAGATTTTTGACATAAGACATTCTTGAATAGTTGAGAATATACTTAAGTCGTTCAGAAACATATTTCAGAATTTGAAGTTATCTCGCTCACTTCTCTGTACTTTCTCTGGTCAAGCAGAACAATTTACGAAAATCTAGATTTATTGTATGTTCCAAATACTCCGTAAACCCAGCCATTTGTTGTCAAGGCCCGATCAAATGTAAAATAACACTGACGCTGGTTCTCTCATAGATTAATAGAATGGAACGGAATTATAACAAAAGCAACAGCAGCATTGTGCTCTTAAAAGTAATAGGAACTGGGCAGGAAAAGTGGGCCACTTTTTACTTCCCGGGTGGGCTCCTTAGCTGTGACGTCATACTACGATGGTCATGTGATAATGAGCTTTTCTTTTAACTCTGTAAGCCAGGCCTGCTGGCCAAGGTACCATTGGTTGAGGTGTTCCTTCTTCAGCTGATAAGAGATTATGTATACTAGCCTGCCCTATGCATATAATTATCAGACAATTAGCCACCTGGTGGTAGCAGCAATTTTATGTTCCCTTTAGTCTTCAAAAGAAGTTCAAAATAATTCATTGACACTGGGGAGGCGCTTGATGACCATTTTGTGTGTAATTACCGTCTCTGCATTTCATACAAAGCAGAAGAAAACTAGACAAGATGATTTGCTACATAGCAAATCAGTGTGTGTCTTCAAAGCTGATTGCTTACTGCGCACTACTCCATAACACAGGAATAAAAGTTGGAATGGCATCTCTATTGATTATAGTTTCAAGTTATGCAAGATTTAAAATTTCCAGTGGAGCTATATAATAGTGTATAATAGTGTCCGAGAAAAGTGTCGGATAAATTTTTCGATACCCCTAATTAGCATGATTTGAAATTCTATAACTTTCATAAACTGTCCATTATATCGGCAGGTGTCACAAACTATTCATGCACAATGAAATTTGGTATTTATCTGCAACAGTTTGGAAGATATGGAGCTTTTAAATTTTTAATTGCCCTTCATTTGCATAATATCAAACATCATGATTATTCCAAACCAGGTGCACAATTTCACTGGTAGATCAGTTAATATGGCAAGTTTGGTGGTTTTTGGAAGAAAAGTGTCCTAGAAAAACCGCGGACAAATTTGGTCGTAAAGAAGAAGGAAAGAAAACTAGAAAATTATTTATTTTGTTTGTTAGCAAATCAGTCTGGGTGCCTGGAGAAACTGCAATGCAATGTATGCAGCTGTGACATAAGCTCCAAATGTGTTATGGCATGTTAACAGTATGGCCAAGTTGGTGAAAAGTGTTGCAGAATGATATAGGTAGACATGTCTAGCTTTGACCTTTCAAGGTCACTCTAGATCAAAAAAGACAACATCAGATGAAAGCTTACATGTCATTTCCTACTCATGTTCAATTGTAACTATGGCCCCAAAATGCACCGTTTTCCATATACAGAGATTCTAATGTTGTGTGGCCTTGCTTTGACCTTTCAAGGTCACTCAAGGTCAAAAAGACACCACTACATGAAAGCCTATATCATTGCCTATTCATGTTTAATGATATTAATAGCCCTAAAGTGCACCGGTTTTCCATATACAAAGATTTTCATGGTGTGTGACCATGATTTGACCTTCCAAGGTCACTAAAGGTCAAAAAGGACAGCACCAGGTAAAAGCCCATATGCCATTTCCTGTTCATGTTTAATAGTAACCGTGGCCCAAAAATGCACAGTTTTCGAGACACAAGCTTATATCACTTATACATGCCCTCACTCATAGCCAGAAAACATGACAGATTTGAATTGTCCATTGTCTCAAATTTGCATAATGTTTATAGTAACAGGCTCAACAATGTGACTATGTGATAGGCCATCCTAAGAAACATATATTTGCCATTTTAAAACATGTCACTGTCTATAATAGTTTTAAAGATATTCAAGATTTAATAAATTTAGACATTCCTCTTAATCCACGTCCCTGCCTATATGTATTAAAGTTGGAATAGCATCTCTGTCTATAATAGTGTTGAAAATATTCAAGACTGAAATTTTGTTAATAGTTTTGAAAATATTCAAGATTGAAATTCTGTGTATTCTCCTGATTTGCATAAATTTAAATGCTACAACTTTGGCTCACGGTTCATTGGATGCGCCTATAGCACAAACCTATGTATTCAAGTTGGAATGGCATCTCTATCTATAATAATTTTGAAGATATTCAAGATCTAAATTTTGTGTATTCACCTAATTTGCATAAATTCAAATCCTACAATTTTGGTCCATGGTTCATTGGATGCGCCTATAGCAGAAACCTATATGCAGAAGTTAGAATCGCATCTCTATCTATAATGTTTTTGAAGATTTTCAAGATTTAAATTTTACGTAATCATCTAATTTGCATAAATTCAAATAATAGACGTTTCGTGTATGGTTCATTGGATGCACCTCTATCATAAACCAATATATTGAATTTAGAATGGCATGTCTATCTATCATAGTTTTGAAGATATTCAAGATTTAAAATTTTAAAGTGGCTTAATTAGCATAACAAAATTTTACAACTTTTGTTTACTGTCCATTAGATTGGCAGATGTCACAAACCTATAGGCTGAACTTTGAATTTTGTATCTAACTGTAATAGTTTTGAAGATATGAAGCTTTTAAAATATTAATTGCCCCTTATTGGCATAATTTTGAACATCATGACTATTCCAAATCAGAGAGACAACTTCGCTATTAGGTGTATTACCATGCCAAGTTGAAACAGTGTAGCTTGCACGGTGTCAGAGAAAAGCTCCGGACAAATTTGGCAGAAAGAAGAAGAAGAAATATAGAAAGAAAGAAAGAAAGAAAGAAAGAAAGAAAGAAAGAAAGAAAGAAAGAAAGAAAGAAAGAAAGGAAAGAAAGAAAGAAAGAAAGAAATTCCAACTTTTACTCCTGTGTTATGGACTAGTTGTATATTGGAATACCAATATGCTTTGAAGACACACACACTGATTTGCTATGCAGCATATCATCTTTTCTCGTTTGTGTCTGTGTTCCCATTGCAACATATTACAGAATCCACAGTTAATCTATCACCGTACCAACTTTCTTTGTTGATGTAAATAACTGCAATGCGACTCCGGTTTAGCTTACCTACAATTCATTGCCTGGTCTGGCCTTAGAGATATTTTACAGCATGATATCTCTAGGGTCTAGCTGACAAGACTTCCCGCCGCTCCTCTGTTGTGCTCAGGCAGGCCAGTTTGTATGGAGAGTGTGAAACTTTATTTTCTTTTAAATTTTGGATTGTCGTTATTGTCTTTGAATCTATCAGAGATGGAAACCGATGATTGAATTTTTACCTGGTCAGCCGACATGGCTTAACCGGCAAAAACCAACACCTGAGCTGAGTTACGCTTGAGCTAATGCACATCGTAAATTAGAAAAAAAAATGCTTTGGAGCAAATCTCTGTGCCTCGAAAATTTATAAAGTTTAAAATCTTTTAAAAAAAATTTTGTTTGTTTAGTTTGAACACATTTATTTAACATGGGTCACCAAAATGGTACATATGAAACAAAACACACACAAACTGGTCCATGCAAGAGTACGTGTGAGCAAAAGGTCTCACTGCACATATTACAAAAAGAAAAAGAAACGTCAAATGTCTTTCACTCCATACTTGAGCAAATCAATGAGATGACCCTAATCCACACTCCAATTCTGTGATTATGAAATCCATTAAGTTGTCAAAACAGTTATTGTAAACTGGAAGATTGTTATATATAGTTTTATTGAGCCACGGGTTACGAGGAAAAGGAAAAATACATCAAAATAAATCCACACACAGAACTCGAGCCATATAAATCAAAACTCAAGTATACAAAGTTGTTTGTCTGGGTGCGAACCCAGACATTTTGTTTTTCCAAGAATTCTTTCTTTCTTTCTTTATGTCTGGGTGCCAACCTAGACGTAGTATTTTTCCTCGGGTTCTTTCTTTCTTTCTTTCTTTCTTTCTTTCTTTCTTTCTTTCTTTCTTTCTTTCTTTCTTTCTTTCTTTCCTTCTTTCTTTCTTTATTTATTTATTCATTTCTTTTGATGGCACCCGCATTTGTCCGGACTTTTTCATGGACACTATTATTCTGAAAACCACTAAACTTGCCATGGTAACTGACCTACAAGTGAAATTGTGCATATTGTTTGGAAAAGTCATGGTCTTTAAAATTATGCAAATGAGGGGCAATTAAAATTTTAAAAGCTCCAAGTCTTCCATTTTAAACTGTTTTCATTGCGAAGTCACTCAAACAGATTTACTGCGACGCAAAAATTCTTTTCTAGTTTAGCTTTGAATGCTTAAGCCAACTACGCTATTTGTGATGGGAGATATCACATGTTGAGATTAACGGCTGGCTGAATGAGATAGCCCCAGACACAATGCTTCTTCCTGTGAAGCCTGCAGCATTGCGGTGGGGCCACCAAGTTATTTGAGACTTAGAGATCTGTTCAACATGAACAATAAGAGACTCTCTGAATTTTGTTGAGAACCGAAGTTATTACGCAATTGTATCGAGTTTTTTTCATTTGATGTAAGACCTAAGCATTTCAAAGGAGACAGTTGATTGTACTATGGTAAGTTGCGTAGGAGACAGGTCCTGACTGTGCGAGCTGAATTATTATGCGCACACAGTGGCTGTGGTTGCACCCCTGCATTGGCCACAGAGGGCAGCACAAAGGTATAATGTCTAATGATTAGCACTGTAAGATTTGGCTTGACCAGAGTGGTGGCATTTGTGGTAGGCTGAAATATGTTACATGTATTTTCAATTCAGATTTTGCCATCATAAAATAGAGTGATTTGAGTAATTAATTTTCGGCATTTTTTCCGGGGGGGGGGGGGTCGGGAATTTGAAAGTGATGCTGGGTGGGGACAGATGAAAATCCAACATGACTGCGTTCAGGTGGGGCAAAGTCAAAAGTTTGGTGTTCATCATATATGTTAATGCCTCTTATTTTGTAAGTTAGACTTGAACTTAATTGGTCAGCATAGTCTTCCTTAAAGTTAAAGGTTTTACTCTCAGATACGCCGGGATGTGTCATAATGGCCGTCTATGGGAAATTTAATTTAGTGGTGCCACCTTCTTCGTGTTGTGGCAGAATGCTGGGTGTGTATTGTGCAAAGTCTGCAAAGTATTCAGTGAATTTAGCGTAAATTCAAATTCCTCAACTTTTGTTTGCATGCCATAGGAGTTGCCCAAGACACAAACCCATATATTAATCTGGGAATGGCACCTCTAGTAGTTTTGAAGATATGAAAGATTTTCCTTGAAATTTTAATTTCCTGTAATTTGCATAATTTTGAACACATTGAATTATTCTAAATCAGAGGATGAATTTCAACAATAGGGCTATGGCCGTACAACAGTTTGGATTTCTAGCTATAACCGTTTCCGAGAAAAGCTGCGGAAAGAAAGAAAGAAAGAAAGAAAGAAAGAAAGAAAGAAAGAGAGAAAGAAAGAAAGAAAGAAAGAAAGAGAAAGAAAGAAAGAAAGAAAAAAGGAATTTGAGAAAAAGAATGTCATATTTTCTGCCATGTGTAAAGTTATCATGCATCAAACTTTTAACGATTCAGTGCATGCGTTCTATACTTACAAGTCAAAATGTGAACAGTTTTGCAGGGTCGGAAGTAAAGCACGAACTCAACAATTACATAGTGTCCAGCATAAGAAACTACGTATTCACATTGTCATCTCAGCTATCAGTTCAGCCAACAGCTGGGCTATAGCCAACGTATAGGTGGCTCAAGAACTTAAGTTAACTGGCCACATTTGACCAGCACAGCCGATAGTTCGGCTAAGCTAACCTGTCTTTAGAGTGAGCAATAGATGTACACTAGCTCCGTGCATGATTTACACCACGCCGTACATTTATTTGCCTCGTACTGCCATGTCTTGTCTCGTGCAACGTGCAAATTATTTGTGCAGACCAAATGCTGCGGTGCATACACTGCAACATGAGTTGGACAACACAAATTCTCCCCTTTCCTCTTGTCTTTCCTTCTTACACATATGGAATGGGTGGAATTGACGTGCTTATCACTGGTAACAAAATATCCATCCACAACGCTAGCGTTCCATGAACAAAACCAGACTGCTGGAAGATTTGTCTGTTTATCCTGCAGTGAATCCCAGATTCTGATAATTTTGTTGAAAGTCAGATACAAATAACACCAAAAACCAGAACACCGCGTACGCGAGCCTGTGTTTTAATGTAGACTATGTGGTGCAGTATTGGCATTCCTTTCACAATAATTTTGACAACGTAACGGGGCCAGTGCCTTTTCTGACCACAAACCATATCAAGTCTCTTTTCCAAGATTCACTTGAGAAAAGCTTAGGAACTAGTCAAATATTAAATAAGCAAAGTGTACAGAGCAAAAATAGAAGCATTCCTATTAGCTGGTAATCATCAGATTACCTACGGTCACAATTATTTATCAAAGGTGTTAATAAGATAAAATTTGGCTTATACTGATAGCCATAACTTACTGACTTAAAATAACTGATTACATTCGTAACACGTGTCAGGATTATAGAATTTGTACCAGCCATGGGACTCTGCTGACATACTAAATTTGCATTTCAGCGATCAGTATGTTCAAATTGAAGCATTTTTAACTCGATACCTGAAAAAAAATGTTCGGATAACATTTGAGTATATACACTTGGAGAAGACGACTCTGGGGGATATGATATTTGTGAAGAATTGTGGTGTTTTTTTGCTCATTTGTATATTAAATTAATAATGGAAACCAAACTGACAGTCTATGTAGATAAAAGATTTAATTTCATGTTTAAAGCTTAAACGAAAGTCTTGTGTTTATATATTCACACAATTCCACACCCCGTTACGTTTTGCTCCCCAAAGAAGCATTAAAGGTTTATCACATGGCTTCTCTTGAAAGATGACTTTCCTCTTCTAACCTTCATTTTCCTCCTTTTATTTCGGTATGTTACAATATCTTACTTATCGGTGTTTCTACATTAGTTGGTTTGTTGCTTCTTACGCATCCGTGCAAGTTGACAGACACCAGGTACATCTTACAGTTCGTTGCAACATGTATATTGACGGCAACGGATTCCAACTTTGGAGGAAACATCCAACAGACTGCGTATTATACTGACCAGAGTAAAGAAGCGTATCTTTCAACGTGCAATGCTTGGTTAAACGCCTGTGTTTCCTTCATTAGGCACATGTGATAGTTAATCAAGGAAAAATTCAAGTTCCACGTGTGGAATATCCGAAATAGCAGGAATTCCTTCCGCAACAACAGCTGGGCAAGTAACTATAATATTACATGCATGCGAACCTTAGAATTTGGTGGCAATTATAAACATGCGTTCTCTATCAACGCTGCATGTTAATTATATTTCTTGCGTCACTAACATGAAATAAGAGATGGAAAGAGTAATGTTTACCTTTGTTGTGTCGCCCAAGAAATTGGGATGTGGAAGAATAGATATGGACTACTGGGTGAGAGGAAGAGCAACTTCATAGGGCCAAATGTTACATATGTAGATCAACGTCAAAGTGACAAAGCAGGAAGAGCGAGAAATGGGTAAAAGAATTATCACATTGACAAGAGGTCAGCAAATGTGCTGTCGTTGGGGCCACCTTTAATATGTTTAAACAAAATTGCAAACGCAGCTCCAGAGGACTTGAAAATCACAATGGTTTACACGAACAAAAAGACAAAAGTAAATGTGGGTTAATTCCGTAAAATAACATAAATATAAAAAGATGAGGTTGAAAATCGCAGACATCAAAACTTGAGAGGTCATATACAATCATTATCAGAAGTACGAAGTATGGTTGCAAACAAAATATACAATAGCAGAAATAGCAAATTAGATCATTGATTGCAGACAAGACAACCAATAATGGTGCAAGTATCGGAATATTGACTGATAAGAAATGCTTTAGGGTATATGGAAAAGCCAGAGTAGGGATGAGAGTTTACGTTGTCTTACATAGAATGAAGCGTGTTGTCAAGCACCGTGGGGATATAGAATAGGATACGTTTTAGTAAGGTTATGGAATGGGACTCGGTAGCGGAGAACATTATGATTGCGGGTAGGATGTGTATTTGTTTATTTTGTAGATCAAGAAACTTAGCTTCAGTTTCTTATTTGCACAGCTGTTAAAATCACATCCACTGTGCATAATGGCTAAAATCAATGGTACTAAGGAACCATACCTTCAAGCAAGTTGTCAAGTTATTAATGTTGCTGTTTCCATACAATATTTTCTGCGTTTTACGAAAAAAAAATAAATGGGAGAACAATGCATTGTACACCATATTCGGTTTTTGACAATTTACACTGTAAATTTGTACTTTCTTTATTACATAACGGACGAAACACATTCCAAGCGACAAACTAACTGACGGACATTTTAATGTGATTGCTTTTTTACAAACCTTATTAGACGATTCTCCCAGCCACTCTTTTAGCTGAGATTTGATGATTTTCGTAAGAATGTGCTTTGCGCGTTATGGGACGATAAAATAAACATGAAACCAACTTTATAAACAGAAAAATGTCCTGTTTAAAAAGGTCCAAAACCAAAAGTTTCATGATGGATCCATATAGTATACCATCAATATAAAATGCCGTGAGCTATTGAGCGTACTTACCTGCCAAGATTGATATAAATAAGGTACTTTCCGGTAAAACCCAAAACATCGTGTGTCAAAACGTTTTCAGCAAAGCTTCCTTCCTTTTGTTCATTTCGAAATTAAATTACTCCAATAGTTAGTATTATAAGCCGTATCAAAATCAAGGATATGTAGCATGCATTTACTAGTCACCTTTACAGTCTAATAGAACGTTTCACTCACTTGCACAGTTCTATAGAGTAATGAAGGGAACTGACAGAATTTCTGAGCTGGTTGACTGGCTGACGATGTTAAGCCGGCTCAACCCGTCTATCGAGCCGATTTGGATAGATAATCACATAGTTTGTTAATGAGGTTGCATCTTTGATTATTTGTTATGTTTTAAAGTCTGGTATACAGTTATCTTGGTTTCCCATTATACCGAATTGCATTTAATTTGTAACACTTTTACCACGGAGAAAAACTTATAATTTTTATTAAACATTAATTGTCATTGAAATGAGGGCATAATAGCATTTTGGTGAAGTCTGGAGATAACTGTCCGGTATGTCTTAATGCCGATATAAAAGTGCCAGCACTTGTCGCAGGGATACCTTTCCATGAGCTGTTAACATGCCAATATCTGTAAGTTTAGCTGCTTGAGCTGAGGAACCTCGGCTAAGCTGCATGGGCCATCACAACGAGAAAATATACATTTTCTTAAATTGACAAATCTACTTGAAATGGAATACAAAGTCAAGAGTACGGTATAAAATGAAAAGAGTGTCTCAGATTTTTAAAATTTGGACGCTTTTGTTACCGCTGTCGGTCAAAGATACAGTTTGCCTTTGATGCGCCGTTGTTCCGTTTGATGCAAATAGGTCTACAGTTCGAGAGCGAGGATAAAGGTAACCACTTCCGACTTCCCCATCTAGCATTTTGTGTATTCTTGAGTTTAATCCCAGTGTCATATTTAAAATATTTTAAACTGTACAACCCCTTTCACCATCTGTCAGATGAAACGGTGGTCATTCACTCTTGTATGCTTTCGTAGCTGTCAATTATCTTTACTCTGCATGGTAAGTTTGTTTGCTCATGTAGTTTATAGCATTTCGTGTTAATGAAAGTTTACTGAGCATAATGGGTAATTGGGTCCAGAAATAATTTTTTTAAAGGTAAAGTATAACATATACCTGACAGGTCTTTCGTAGTTTTTCTTGAAACAAGTACCAATTACTTCAAAAATCATGATTAATTTACATGGTACGGTTAAATGTACAGACCTGTGTTTCCCTAGAATCAATTCAATTCAATCAATCAATCAATCAATCAATCAATCAATCAATCAATCAATCAATCAATCAATCAATCAATCATGTGAAGAGTGATGGAAAGCTCCGAGGAAACAAAGAAATCTATTACTCCAATGAAATTGTTTCAATCCTGGGGTAGAGATGTGATAACTCTGATATTATCAATCAGACTGTTAAGGGGCAATATTTGTCCCAGTTTCATGAAAATTAAAACGATCTGAATGTTCAAATGTGAAAGATAATTTTAAAACTGCATTTCGTGCGTAAAAGTACACGATTTTATGTTGACAAGATGGACGCACGTGTTATGGGATGCAGTAGCCAAATGAGATCTCGAATCCAACATGATAACAATGTAATGTACTTATGTCACTAAATGTCGCTCAAATGTCTTGGATGAAAAGAACAATATAATTTGACTTCTACTTTTTATTTGAGATAAATGAACAGGGGTTGTTTGTACCTAATGAAAGGCCTACGCCTGTCTGGTGTGGAGTCAAGATGACATGTAAAGGTCAGTGAGCAATCAATAAATGTTTCTCCGTTGTTGCACATCCATCCTTACCCCTTGAAACATGGCAGGTGGTTCACAATTGGTTAAAACTGGAGATATGTTAAAAACTACAGCCATATAGGCCCACTCCAAATATGTTTCATGCTCATTAACACGGGTATACAAGTATTGCCTTCAAAATACAGCTATACATTCTTTGGAGGAGGTCTATATTTGTGTACATGTATATCCGACGAGACGCAAAAGTGTATGGGAAAAAACGTTCACCAAAGGACATGCACCTGCTGTAAATATATTTTGTGTGGTTAAAGAAAAGCATGTGAAAGAGAGGCCACCAAAGAAATTATGTTTTCAAGGTTATACGCTCACCAGGAGACGTTCTCGGTGGCAGAACATGCGTGCTGAACACTTATTGCCGAATAATGAGATTTACTTTGACAGCATTGCTGTTTTAGGATTTCAGTTCTTTGCTATATGTGTAGACGTCATGAACGGAAAACCCATAGCTTGTTTCTCAACCTTCTTCAATAGACATGATTGTTTTAATCCAGTCAAATTCACAAAAATCATTCATGATAATCTTTGTCTGTTTGAGACCAAAAGAACAAAAATTACAAAATTATTTCAAGAAAGTTAAAGAGATTCGCGTTCAAAAGAAAGTCTGATGAAACTAGGGGTGACATAAAATACGCTGTCCAGCCTTAACTGGTTTGAAGGTGCTAGTTGAAATTTGTGTCATTATCTTCAGAATATGTGCTTCTGAAATGTATCTATACATTACTCGGCATGATTTATTGGAAGATACCGAAAGCTTGTGATGTACAGAAGGCCAAGAACGAGAACCATTTCCAGACCAATACCCAGTGTAAGATTTCTGTTTGAGACCAAAAGGACAAAAATTATAGAATTATTGCACGAATGTTAAAGTGATTCGCGTTCAAAGAAAGTCTCATGAAACCAAGCGTGGTACATACATACATACATACATACATACATACATACATACATACATACATACATACATACCACTTAAATATATGGTAAATCAAATGGGTTGAACGTTTGTCCTAATATCTTTCAGAAGTCCATTTTGAGACGTTGCCTATAAATATAACATTGACAAGGCATGGTATCGCAAAAATTGTTGGAAATGGTTTTGCACTTTTCGAGTTTCCCTCTGACATTGTACATGTTTGAATATTAAAGGTTATGATACTGAATTTTTGTAAAATGTTTCAGAAATATTAAAGTTTTTTTTTTTTGGTGAATTTAGTGTGCAAAAGGCAGGCAAGTACCAGAGGTTCAACACAGGATTTCGAGTTTCAGTATAAAGCTTGCAGGTAAGTAGAAAAATGTTATCATCCATATTCATACTCATTGAGCAAGAGAGACTATATTTGTTTGACATACAGAACACATGGTGTCCTAGATGATTGTTGCCTTTAGTTATACTGGAGGTTTTTTCTTTGATTGTTTTTATTTATTTATTTATTTATTTATTTATTTATTTATTTATTTATTTATTTGTTTGTTTGTTTGTTTGTTTGTTTGTTTGTTTATTTATTTATTTGTTGTTGTTGTTGTTTTGTTTTGTTTTATATGTTAGGGTTTTTTCGGCGGGGGGCGGGGGGGTTGTTTTACTGATGATGTGAAGGTAGTCACATTGTTGTGCAATGCAGGTTTATGTATCTGTAAAAAGCAAAGTAATAACAGAACATGTAAATTCGAGCACAAGCTTGTTCACCACCTTACGGGTAAGATTGCTGCATCTCTCCGATTGTCCAAGGTCAACCAACCGACATCCTTCTATAATTTGCCATTGCAGGTTCCTTGCATTGCATCAGTAACAATATTATCAGCATACAGTGGAATACTTTCAAGTTAATCTTCTCATGGCGTGAAGTTCAATGCTTAAAAGCTTATCTCCTTCTGATCCTTTGCAACCACCCCACACAGGGCTGTGATACTTGAGAATTAGTTTAATGAAAAGAGGCAATAATAGGTTCTAAGGTCTGTTATTTGAGGATAAATTTTAAATTGTTCATGAATTGATCAGCTTGCTTGATTTATTATTAATTATTAAAGATGTTAATTTTGATCAACATCTTCTAAAACTCGGCCTTCGAAAACAATAAAGAATGACCAGGTTGACTAGTTTTCCGAAAAATAAGCATGGAATCAGTTTTTAAAAGTTGAAAGCTACAGGTCAGTTTTCGGACCATTATTCAATGTCAGATATCCCATATTTAAGCGTCTGATATCCCAGCACTGCTCCACGAAAATAAAACGTTTACTGACAACGAAGTTACATCTCAAATTCTCAACGATATTTTTCTTGACCAAACCAAAGTTAATGATACAAATTTCACGTCCCCCCCCCCTCCAGCGCGCCGACTAAAAAACCTGGTCACATCAGAAACTATCTCAATAAGTAGCAACGAAGTGTTTTGAGTTCTGAAAAGTTTGGATACTTCCAAAGCCAATTGTCCAGATGGCATAAGTGCACTTACTCATGGAAGGTGTCCTGTTATTACAGATTCTCTGCCATAGCTCTTTAATATTTCTTTGATTAATAGTAAATTCCCATGAGAATGGAAGAAGTCTAATGTAGTCCCAATATTCAAAAAAGGATCACCGAACTACTGTACTACTACTCCTACTCCTACTCCTACTCCTACTCCTACTCCTACTACTACTACTACTACTACTACTACTACTACTACTACTACTACTACTACTACTACTAATAATAATAATAATAATAATAATAATAATAATAATAATAATAATAGACTAATATCATTATTAAGCTCCTTAAGCAAGGTTTTCGAGAGAGTAGTGTTTAAATACGTATTCAACTTTTTCCGAGACAACTTCACCATATTCGAATCACAGTCCGGGTTCATACTGGGTGATAGCGCTGTCAATCAACTTGTATTTCTGTATCATCATTCTTGGGAAGCAGTAGATCTTCAGAAGGTTATATTTTATGATATAACGAAAGCTTTTGACCGCGTCGAACACTCGGGATTAATACATAAATTAGAAAAAATCGGGAATAAGCGGCCCACTGATTCGGTGGTTCGGTGATTACTTAGATGGACGTGAGCAAAGAGTTGTTGTCCAGGGTGCCACATCGCATTGGGGACGAGTCAAAGCAGGCGTACGCGTCCCCCAAGGTTCTGTTTTAGGACCACTTCTGTTCCTGAAATGATATAGTA
>OZ026615.1:31832221-31834721 GCA_964020975.1 Hermodice carunculata | reverse complement strand
ATTTTAATGAATATCTTGATCAATCTTCAGAATGTCTAAACAAGACAATGCCCATTTTGAGCTAGTACCCTTCTGTTGATTAAATGTGCTATTAAAACATTCTACATATCATATACATTTGATGACACAGGCCTTAGACTGTGAAGTGTTCAAACTCTCTCCCGGTCTCCCCTACACTCTTACATGAAAGGCTAGACGCTTTTGATGACTATTACTATATTTTATAGACTTTTCTGTTGATTAAATGTGCTATTAAAACATTCCACATATCATGTAGGCCTACATTTGAAGACACAGGCCTTGGACTGTGAATTGTTCCAACTCTCCCCGCCCGGTCTCCCGTACACTCTTACATGAAAGACTAGACGCTGTTGATGGTTGTTGCTATATCTTAAAAGCGTACAAATATGAAATACAAATATGTTTTCTTTGTCATTATCTAAATTCTTGTACCAAAATGTCATTTTTTTTTTATGGCTAAAAACTGATTGGCAAAGCTCAGTGGGTTCATTGTGAACACCGATTGAGTCTTTAGGAGCATCAGTGAGTCGACACAGAATTCTGCCGTCAACTTCGCATGAATCTCAAACTACTTGCGTATTGTACGTAAACTGTAAAAATGCCCACACAGTGAGATCAGTGCCGTGGAATTGGATGAAAGAATACCATGCTGGCTGAAACGTTCCGCCGCAGCCAACTGACTATGAAAAACGGAGGTACACCTGTGATAAGGGATGCTCTGGTAGACCATTCTCTTGGAATCGGAACGTGGAGATGTCACCACACACGCAGGTTCCTCTGCTACCAGAATCGCACACACATTGTACACGCGCACCTGTTGTTTATAAAGTCTTTTCCCCCATCTGCAGAACGGATACAAGCACAGCCCATGTATAGACACCAGACATGTCAAAGGCCGGAGACAAAATTGCCTTGAGTGAAGGCGGGTTTCGTGTTTTGGTGCATTATGACATGCGGCGTCTGGTTCAGTGCACAAAGTGGTGCCCACGAGAACGGAACGTTAGTTTTTCAGGGATCAATATAGTTTTGTCTATTCCAACACCATTAATTGCGACCTGAAGGAGTTTCACAGAGCTCTTTAACGTCAGTATCCTGACAAAGTCTTCATTATCTTTGTCAGCTATTCACACGAATGGACCAAAAACATTATGAAGACACTGCAACTGATTGCAGGTTTGCCCACTGGACTTCCCAATCTTCCGGGAAAAATGTATACATCTTCCTGTCCTCTTTTAATCACTTACTGGAGTATAATTTATGCATACAAGGGTATCTTGACTTTACGAGATCCTACTTGGTTTTCTATAAGCTCAGCTGACTCCTCAGTCAGCTGAGCTTACAGGATTGGTGGTGATCCGTCGTCTGTTTATCTGTCCGTCTGTTCCATTTCCCGTTTTCGACTTCTCCAAAACTAGCAGCCAGATTCACTTGAAACTTAGTGGGGTCGTACCTTGTGTTGGTTTCTGCCAAGTGTTTTTGTTTATTTGTTTGTTTGTTTGTTTTTGTTTTTTTTTTTTTTGGTTTGTTTGTTTGTTTTCAAAATCTTCAAAAATCGTCACCGAAACCGCCTAGCCAAAATTGCATAAATTTTGTAAAGGCTAATAAAGCTTAAAACTTTCTTCTAAGCTTCAAATTTTAATAATATGATTCATTTCCCTCACAAAATAATTTGTTATGATGACTTAGTACTATACAGTTTTTCAGTGAGTGGTACCGAATAGGACTTTGCTCTTGGAATATTGGACTTGATAGTGTTCAAACGGTACTCGGGCTTACAGATTTGGGGTTGTTAGGTGTCTCTTGGTAATAGATAGACACTTCTGGGGACCTCCAGACCATTTGTTCACCAGGTGGTGCTGCTTTTTTGTGTGCGTGCGTATTTTTTGTACGAAAATTTTATATGTTAAAGCTATTTTCGACTTCTCTAAAAACGTCACTTAGATTCTTCTGAAACTCAGAGGAAATGTAGCTTGTGCAAGGGTCAAACAAAGCTGCCCATGAGATGATCATATTGCACATCGCTGGTTTTCAACCAATTGTTCAATTTAGGGTTCTTATCGACTCATGCATACATTCCCATTCATCAGAATACAAGTCAATAGGGATTGCAATTGAAATTCACATTTTCTACCTTTTCTCCAAAAACCATCGACCAGATTTAGTTCAAACTTGTTGTGGATGTACCTTAGGTGAATCTCTACCCTGTTTCTTCAAACGGCTACACTCCAACGATTTTAAGATTTTTTTACGATTTTTTTTTTGTTTGTTTGTTTTTTTTTAAATTTCAGGGACACTTCTGGTGACCTATAAAACTAAGTTTATGCAACAAATGGCGCTGAGGTAATATTTCGCTTTTTAGAAAATGTCTGTGCATTTTCACTTTTCTTGACTTTTTCTCCCAACCCGTAAGTTTGATCTTCATAATAATTGGGAATGTTCGTAACCTTAATCTCCACCAAATTTGTTCACTGCATGGTGT